>BQNB010063244.1:0-14994 GCA_026074375.1 Tanacetum coccineum | reverse complement strand
TCCCCATTTTTGTTCAGATTTAAACTTCACTACATAATATAAGAGAGGATTTGTGATCAATATACTGTATTCACAGTTAATAATGGAGGTAAGCTAAAGATTGTAATTAGCTATGTTTGGTGACACTTCGGTTTTGCTAGCATTCTGTATACTTTGAGTATGTTCTATTCCATTCGAAATCTATGAAATCTGTCATGATATTAGAAGTTCCATAAACCATCAAAATAACAAACCTTTTTATAGAACACTGAATATTAGTCGTGTTAAAAGAGGCAACTTGAGGTTCTGTCATTGCAAAGCCAGATCAGATTGTTCCATTAAGCAATGGAATAAGCCATTCCTGAAGTTGTTCTTTGGTGCCATACCGCAACAGTACCTAAGGTAACAAGATAATACAAAAAATTAAGGCTTTTGCATTTACCATCATATCATGGAAATGGGACTCACAAAGATATATACGGAGTATAAAAAATAAGAAATGATATCTTGAATGTTTACCTCCCTATTCCCGGTATCAGGTGCCCCACAGTTGAATACATGTGCAACCCATACAGAACAACCCATGATATCACAAAGGTATCCATACTCGAGATTTGAAAGTCCAGCTCTCAATTGGTTAGGAAATCCCATTCCAATTACACTATCATCTCTACCATCAAATAGAACTTGTCTTGCCATTGCAGCGCTATCTAACTGAATGTAAAGTAATAAATATGGCCCAATCGAGCTGTAGCCTTTTATGCATTTGAGCTCTTTGACGGAGAGATATTGAGCAAACAACTCTATGATGACCTTGTAGATTGTGGCGAATGAGACCAGACCTGACATCCCATATCTACAAATACACCACGTATTAGAAATTCATATTATTATAGTCTCCTTTACTTATTTAGTAGTTAACAAAATCTTAACAATGTGCTCATTTCCACAAGTTACAAGCAGTAAGCTGTTATCCACTATAAGAAATGCAAGATCAGATACATGGCCAGTATGAGCCTCTATCTTGGTGAGCTCTTTAAGTTCAACGCCCTTGACTTGATACACATGTACCAGATGCCTGGTAACCAACCCCTGTTAAAAATATGAAAGAAAAAACATTTACTAAATGCAATGTTAAATCTATTAATGAAAAGATCGATTCATACCGAATAACGACCCATCTGGACTCCATTTGATAGAACTAACATTAACAGCCTCTGTGTTGCGTTGGCGAAACCAAAACAGAGGACATGAGCTAAGATGCTATAAGAATAGAATAAAAGAAATTAAGCCAAGTCAACCGAAAAAATAAGTAGAACAATAAGTCCCAATAAATAAAAACAGGGATAATAAAAAAAACTCACCTTCTGTCTTATTAAGATATTTAGAAATTGAATATGTCTTATTTTCCAACCCCGACCTTGTATTTTTCTTCATCAACTCTTTTATATCCTGTATAACAATGCAAATAAGTTTAGGCTTTAGACCATGTAACGTTAAATCCAAAAAATGATATCTTAGGACATGTATTTGACGGGTCAAGATACATAACCTGAAGTACTGGTGATGGTCTTAGATTAACCAATGCGACACCGTTGATTTTTGGACCATCATCATGTTAATATATATTTAGCATACACTTTAATACTTACCCTCTTAAATGAGTTCCGTTTTTCAGATTCTTCTCCGTTCCACCAAGCATCAGTAAAATAATTGCTTTCTTGATCCATGAATGCCCATAAATTGAAGGTGCAAGTCATCTGGGAAGAAGTTCAAATGTTTCTTCTCTCTCAGATATCTGCTATAAGCACAGTCCTACATAGAATAGTAAATCGATTAATACTATAGATTATAGACATTGTTTGCTATAAAGACAAGGGGCGTTATTGCTTGCTTTGAACAAACCTGAATACTCCATTAACACTACCTTGAATTAAACCTGGAATAGCTTTGTATATTCTGACAATTGCCACACAGTCTCCATACTTGCACGAGTCAACCAGATCATCTTCAGCTATGACATTAACGATTCTTCGTAGTTGGCCAGGAGTAGAAGAAGTGCTAATGCTAAAACGAAAATGATCATTAGTATTGAAGAAAAACCAGCAAATGGTCAATCAAGAAGCTAACATCAGTTTTCCGCACAAACCAACCCTTCAAACAGAACATAAATTTCAGAAGTGGAAAGGAACTTGGCCAATAAATGAAGCGAAACAAAAAAGAAACAAATAAACAGTTTAATCAGAAACTTGATATATGAAGCTTCAAGGATCCAACCATCTAGCATCTTGCCACATCACATGTATGCACAATGATTGATAGTGGATATCATAAGCAACAGAGCAAGACACAGTAATCTAATCCAATGAAAAATTGACAAAAAACATTAAAGAAAAATGGTATGAGTAGTGAAGTCAAGAAGCTAACATATTGTCATCATGGCCATTGTGTTTGGAAATCAACAAGCCTATACACAAACATAGGTCGCAATAGGAACATAAAACAGATGTTCGATACCTAAAAATAAAAAATATAAAAAGAAGGTATTATGATAGAACATAGCTTAGTTAGTAATCTGGTCGGAAGTATCGAGCAACACTCGAATGACACTCACAACACATGAGCTCCTATAACCTATTAGCAAAAGAGCAACATACATGGATCTCATGAAGATGACAGTAAGAAAACCAATAATGTTAATACTGAGCATGATCATAGTAATTATAAACAGTCCATAGTGTCCAGATGATTGGTAATAGATGTTTCGACTCCACACAAACCTATACACATATCAAAAAACCTTCAACAATTAAACAATTAATTGTAGAACCTAAAACACAATTAAACAATTCAAATAGTAATTTTTACCTCAAAAAACCTTCAACATCAATGTTTTCTTGTAAACCTGTGATGAAGAAAACATAACCCGATTAGTAATTTAAAGTTGCATACATATACAGAATAAATACGTGTGTGAGGGTTTATAATGAATACGTTTTTAAATATACGTGATATAACTTAATTATAGTATATCTTCAAAGATAATTATCTTCAAAGATAATTATGGAGTATATATCAATAATATATTACTAATGTTTTGCAAAGTAAAACACAAATTACCTCTTAGCTTAGTTGGTTAGCATGATTGGATATTAACTATAGGTCACAAGTTCAAACCTTGCTATTGCCAATATTTTTAGAAAAAATTTCGAAATTTATTGCAAAAAAAGTAAAAATCCAAAAATTCAAAATTAAAGGCTAAAATAATTAAAAATTCAAAAATTAATTAAAATTATTGTCTCATATGTGCCATGTCATCGTTGTTTGCGCCATGTCATAGTTGAGGTGGCGTTGAGTCACTAAATCATATTAATCCAGTCATAGTTAGCCCCATATATAAGTTATATATATATATATATATATATATATATATATGTGTAATATATATTATATGTATATATATATATATATATATATATATATATATATATATATATATACTAGCTACGTAACCCGCCCGACGGGCGGGTTTGTTTCAGGTTTTTTCTTTTAAAGTTTAAGTGTGTAACGGAGTTAATGTTACTAAAGTTAGATTTTGTACCTATGTATTAGAGGCAGACATGCAGTGATGAGAAAGCTAACATTTGAGAAAATACTTCACTTCTTATTGATTATTGACTTATTGTCTACGAAATACTTTTATTACAGTTGGGCGCCGTTCGAGCATTAATGCAACATCACATTGTTGATTTATCTATATATTTACCTATATTTTATAACAGATTTAGATTTAGGATAACATGTGACACTTCTTAATTAAAAACCATAATGAGATTTTGTTAGAGTTTAAATCATATTATGTATACTATATTATTAAAAGTCTTAATTTTTATTAATTTTACTTATTCATATTTTCTAAAATTTTGTGCTATTTAATTCAACATCCATTTTCATATATTTTTTTATGAATTCTTAGTTTTTTTTTTAGTGTCGTCAAAACTGCTGTTTTACGCGGGTACCATATACCATACATAAATGTCTTTTTGGTAAAGGGTAATATAAATATGTAAACAAATTTGATGTAAAAGCTTAAAGGGGTTATATAAGCTTTGTATTTTTGAGCAAATAATTAAAGTAACCCATTGATGGATTGTGAGACTTGGTCATAGAATGTTATCGAGAAACGTATTCATATAGACAATTCGAAATCAAAACTATACACAGAATCTGCATTGCTAAAAAATTGCCACATTTTTAAAGAATCTGCAATAGCTCAACTATTTAAAAGGTGAACACTTAATACTATAGTTATAAAAAACCAACAATGATTATGCATTGTTCAAAACATAGACCACACTATTTCAAGAATACACAAGGTTGAACCTGAATCCGAGCCAAATATACCACCAACTAAGCCTTATATTTTACCTATCAGACGTCTTCGTGAAATCAAACGTCTAGAACTTGATATGGCCTTTTCCTCTTCACTATCTTCACTGTCCAAGATTTTGGTTTGCTTTCCTTGTTCATCCCCGTATCACTAACCCTCGTGTTTGATCATGAAGCATCCTGTGACCGTTTTCTACCAATCCTTAAAAGCCTTTTTGAACCTACAACATACTCGGGTATATCAGTTTCCTTTTGAACCTCGAGCAAGTTTTCCATTCGCACACCAAGATCTCTAGGAAAACGTCATCAAATCTTTTGTTTAAACCAGGGACATCTTTTCGACAGATTCTGTTAGAGTGTTCATAGTTTTTTGAGTTGTATGTTAATCATGATCAGAGTTTCTTTCCGTTAAGAACTTGACTCTTTACTACAATTCAAGTAACTCAATTTAGATGTGCCTTCTTCAATTACCCATATCCCTATCCGTGTGTTTGATCCTGAAGCATCAGTTTTTCCTGAAGCCTTTTACAAACCTACAAACATAGTCGTGCCATTGACCACTTTCATTCTTAACTTCAGGCATGTTCACCTTTTGTGAATCAAGGTCACCAACCGTATCTTCAAGTCGATTTTTTGAATCAGGACTTGTTTTTGTATAATTTTGTTAGAGAGACATAGTTTCTTCGAGCTAATGACTGGTCGCAGTTTGTTATCTTCATTATTAGCAGATTTACTCCCGTTCATAACATGACTTTTACTATATTCAAACTGCGTCTGTTTTACATACAATGTACGCTCATTCTGTTCCACCAAGCCTTTGTGTAATGGCCTGTATCTTAAAGTATCTTAATTAATAGAAACTTATGAAGATTATTTATATAATTCACAATCGTATACAACAGCACACATAAGCAAGTTTGACTAATAAAATCTACCAAGTTCAAAAAACTTTGCAATCATTTTGGGACATATAAAGTTTCACTTGTGATTATTCCTACAAACCTAGACCCCACATGAAATGGGCATTAACGGTATAAAAGACTAATGGGACAGTTAATAAATCTTGTCACTTGTTTTTATTTGTTTTGTACTTCTTCAGATTTATATCCAGACGTTGGGCTTCGGATGAAACAAAGTAAAAGTACTTTAATACTACAATATTTATCACGGTTACATTGCTAACTTTACCACATAACACAGGTGATGACTGACACACCAACCTGAATATCAACAGAATTCTCCCAAACCCTGATGAACAAAAGATAAACAAGGGGGGGGGGTAAAAATTTTTTAGTAAAACTTCAAAAAGTTAATATTGCCTGAAATATAATCTTTTCTTTTTCTAACTAACCTATCTTCTTAGCTTATCGTCGTCTCGTCTATCTTCTTTATTCACTTTACGGAACTTATTGGTGTAGTATTCGTCGCTTAACTCCTTCTGATCGGAATAATCCATGATATTATCATCACGTGGCTCATCACTTTCCATTTGATTATAACTGGTTTTGACACAATCATTCACATCTAAGGCACAAGTAATATTATTCACAAAGGCATCAAGGTTCGTTCTTACTCTTTCATTCAAATATTCTGGAATAAATCAAACCATATAAATCACACATATTCTTAAGGATTGACACACAATTATACTACTTTACACATGATTTATTTGTCTGACACATAATTACTGACCTATTTGCAGTGGACACTAAAGTCCTGTATCTTGTTAAGAGGAATTGTATGATACTCAGACATAGGCTCATCAGATTCCTTGATATCTGATAAAAGTATGCTTAGAAATATACCTATCATATAATTGAGATGGTGTTCCAAAAGAATAGCCTCATATAGAGTCCCTGGAAACCATAACATTAGGCCTTTAGCAGCTTGAGCTATACTATCAAATTCCCATCTTTTCATGAACTTTGACTCTATAGCAAGAGACGTATAAGTCTGATCATAGAATAAACGTGCTTATATATTACTCCACCACAACAGATAATAGGATATACATAAATGAACAAATTTGACTTAAGGTAATGTGTTTTAGTCTGATTTATTTGTGATTGAGTACTCTCAAAAACTGAATTAGGCTTTATTTATAAGTTAACGGGATATGATATCGCACAACATCTAAAGTCAAAAAGAGTCTAATTTTACCAAACATCTAAGCTGATATACAACCTAATAACCTTGTCAAGATCACATATGACCAAAAACCTTTTTAAAAGCTGTGGTTATCTTTTTTTAGGTTGAACATATTTTGTTACCTAAAATAGGAAGTTATCAAAGTACATTACCTTTATTACACAGTGTACGCTAAAGATTTAATAGATAATGAAACACTATGTATACAAAATAACCCTATTATTGCAGCCAAATAAAACTAACAAATTCATCTAGTTTGGACAAGAAATACATGAAGCTCGTTTACATGGTTAATAGCCCGTACATCGTCCCATGTCACTTCAAAAACAACAAATCCATAAAGAGTTCTGTGCAATTTGCTATTCGCAAGCAAGAAAGTCTTGAGTTTTTCAACTTTCAGGATTTTCTTGAATCTATGGAATGATTGTTGAGCTCACTGAACGCCGGTTTCTCTTTATTATCCTTTTGCCCTCTTGTGATTGCAAAGGGGGAGAACCTGGACTGGAAGCATAATAGAAAGAATATTAAAAGGGTAAATATAGATTATTTAGTATGATTATAGCTATGCTAATGATGTTTTGGAATTATATGGAACCTTAATTACCATCAGTTGCCACAGGTGTGCAGGCTTCGAGACCAAGTCTTCTAGCCATGGCATGTTATCCACCGGTATAAAAATGTCTTACTTTAACGGCGCCCAAGAAAAGGATAAGATCGGAAAGATAAGACTGCAAATTCCTGCATGCAGTAAGTTAGTGATATGATTTCACTTAGAATGGAAATCCCTGCATGCAAAATCGTGCAAAATCCTGATATGCAGTAAGGAGTGCTTATCCAACGACCGCACTTTGTAAATGATCTTTATATACAGAACGGGAATCATATGTCATTATACCTACGTCAGATATTCAGGTAATTAGAGATTAAGATTGCATTCCTTCCCTCCACATAGCAAACTCAGAACTAAAGACTATTCAAATAGTATATATGTTCTGATTGCAGCAACGACAGCCCAAATCCAACATGCCACGGTGAATGGTACTAAATTTGGGGAAAATGAAGAACATAGGGATTGAATCGTAAGTCTGCCAAAATAAAAATGCCGTTGATCGATCGTACCCAATTTGAAAACCGTTTAGAGGAAAAAAAAAGTGCCTAACCTCCCCATGTAAACCACTCTTTAACCTCCTGCATGCACTTTGTTTATTTTTATGCCAAATGATCTTATAAACTTGATACCATACCAATGCATAAATGCATACTTTTTTTGCACTAAAATAACCTAATAAATACAATTGAGTAAAGAAGACTCGCTAGATCGTTACAAAAGTAAACGCGCACAAATACTAGATAATCGGAAAGGTATTCCGCGAGTGGATATAAAGGTAGATTTAGACCGATAAGTTAACATTTATCATGTGAAGAGATGGGAGACCCCCGAGTAAATGATATAAAGATAGTGTAGAGTATATACAGCAGCCAACTCTCATCACATAGAGCGTTATACTAGAGCTATGAGATAGAGAGAGTGTACCCATGCCGTAGATTCCAAGTGTATGTTTGTCTCAGGCGGATGTCTGATTCTTCGCTTCCTCAGGTAAGTGATTATTTGAAGCGCTAAAGAAGTTTCAAACAAACCGCTCAATTCTCGTGTCATAAAGAGGAGGATAATGAGGTCGTGTGTGTGTATAGAATCAAGAATAAACAGAAGTGTGAGTACGATATGTAATCACTCGCACAGAATATCACCCTACGGTGCGCACAGTATAAGTAAAATGTATACTGGAGAGTCACATTGTCAGTCAGGCCAGTCTGTTAACCTTAGATATTTAAAATATTTAATACCTCTTCATTTGTGTAATCACGATCATCCCTTCACATGGATCTAGAAAACATATGAATTATAAGTTCATGTATGAAATAATATAGGCATTACTTAATTTCTTAGCACAGTATGTAAATCAATGTACTATCCTGGTTCTTCTTTTTCTTTTTAGCACAGGTCATATGCATGTAAAGGAATAAACAAAAAAGAGTGATAGAGAGGTTTCATTATCCCCATAAAGAACTCGGTTTTCCTGATGTCCTGCGGAATTATTTAAAGGATTCCCCTGGAAGCCACCTCTTTCACTCTCAGATCCGTCAACTTCAGAGTTACCTGTGCTTATATATTGCTTTAACTGTTATCCGTTGCAAGTTTAATGTTATACAAATAAAAAAAAATACACATTTACTGAAAACAACATGTTTAAAGTCAAACTTAATTTACTATAACATATAGTACTTGTTTTCTCAGAGTTGGTGTAGTAATTAGAACTAAAATTTAAAAAACTGCAATCACAAAACTAATCACAAGATAGACGATCATCATCGATGCGGTAAACTTTTAGCCATACCACCTAGTGACTGTAAATTTCCATTCCCTCATTGAAGATTAATTGACTTGCAGTATCACCATAAGAGTGAATTTAAACTCAGATTAGTACGTTTCTCGCTACTTGCTAAATACTAAAACAATCCTCTAGCAATCTTGGTACTTTCAAGTATGCTGTCTTGCTATCAAACCCTAATACTAACAAAACAAACATACATATACATAAAAAAAATTATTCCTTCATACCAACTGAGATGAAGTAATCTCGCATGTAAAATCTGTATTGTTACTTCTAAACGATTATAGAAAAACGTACCTGAAGAAGACCTTGGCTTGTGAATGAGAAATTCATGGATAAATATAACGCGTAATTTGTGAGATTAACCAACGATTCTCAAACATGATTATGTGTGCTCATTTTATTTGTTAAATTGATAGGTCGCTGAATAGCTCACAGGGTCTCACCAGGCGGGGGTCCTTAAACGATAACTGCAAATTATAAACAAGTAATCAAATGAAGAAGATGAAGTAAAAATTGTTGTCGTAAACATTGCGACAGAATTCAATTGTGTTATTTTGTAAGAAAGCAATATAAAGTTGCATAACTCTGAAAAAAAACACAACGATTGTGTAGGTTTCTGCCGCCTGAACAATAATGAATAGGTTTTAGATGATACGTGGTATTTAGTTTAGTCTCACCGAACGCGCTGATTAACTTTAAAACTATAATTAAAGAATGGATATATTATCTTGATTTATATTTTCAAATTAAACAAGATATCTTTTGAAAATTAAAAACCATATAAGAAGTTATATTATATTAATATTGTTTTGCAAAGTAAAAACATAAAATTACCTTTGGCTTAGAGGGGATGGGTGTGGTCGTGCCATGGTTCGTGCAAGCTATGGCGAGAGATTGAGCCATGCGCACCACTCTGTGGTTGCGCCAAGGCCTTCTCGCGCGTGACTAACAACCCACGAATTTTATTTTTTTTTAAAGTATCCGTTTTTAGGGGGGAGCGGGTTTTTGAAAAAATACCCCCAAAACCCTATTTTTACCCTTTTAAAATCCTATAAATACCCCATTTATATTTTATAACTTCACACACAATTTCTTATGATATTTCTACATATATACTTCTTCTTGCGCTTCTTTAAAATATGGATCTCAAATAGTCTCAACACATTTCGATCACAAACAACAGAATACGATTATTATGATGCTTTCTTTAAGACCCGGAATAATGCATCGCTATATGCGGATACAGTCGTATCAACATTATATGAGTTTGTGTGAGCAAGAAGCCGGGGGTTCGAGTTCCGATCCTATTAGGAGGAGGAGATACATATATCGTGAACGAGAAGAGGCGGAAGAAAGGCTGATCGACGACCTATTTTGGCGACGAGATGTCGAGCCTAAATATGCCGAGGAACCATTTAGGCGAAGGTATCGTATGGCTCCTTACACTTTTATAAAATTGTCAACGATATCTTAGTCTATGATGTTCAGCCTATTCCCCCCGAGTACTTTACGTATTTTAAGCTCAAGGTCATTGCGACGGGTCGTAAGATGTATTGGTCTATTTTAAAGTGCACATCCGCCATACGTCAACTGACGTATGACACTGCACCTGATGCATTTGATGTGTATTTGCATATTGTGAACATACTTCACGAGAATGTTTAGAATAACTTTACAGATATTAGCGCTTATAGAGCTCAGAGCGCTCGCGTGGTAATGTTTAAGTTTTTATGTAAGTTTAAGTTTTATGTATAATGTTTTATTATTTAAATTTATCAGTTGTTTTTTTAATAAAAAAAATTAAAATAAAAGAGTTTGACATCTTGTGCCAACACAATGCCACTGAATTCCGTGGTGCCATCCTCGCGGCCCTCCCCTCTCGCACGCGCGCTCTGCGGATGTGAGCAGAAGAAACCGAAATCAACGAAACCGCACCCGAAACCGGAAAAATCCGAACGGAACAAACCAACCGGCAAAATAAAAAAACCAATGGTTGATTTTTTAATTTTTCCCAAAACCGAAAAATGAGCTGCTCGATGCGCGAGCGCTTCGGTTTTGTTCAAAGAACCGAACCGTAAAACCGAACCGCTTTTAAAAAACGAAACTGAACCGAACCAAACAAGTATTTATAATAACTATATATACATACTAATATAAATAAACTCCTCAGAACTGATAACTAAACTTTTTAAATTCATATTTCTTTAGGTGAAGAGAGGAGTAGAGAGAGATAGAATTATATATTCCTTATCTAATTGTCTTTATATATATGTTTGTCAGCTCAGCTAACTTGTGCTTTCCACGTTGACTAATATTTCGTTACAATAAATCATATATGATGTAATTTACATGCATCCATTATGTGCTGTGTCTCTATTTATACTATTCTATATGTGTTATAGTTGTAAAAATTTGTACCCGTAAAATAATTCTAGGCATCCTATTGACAAAAAAAACGCGAAAAAAACTAACAATTTTTACGTTTAAAAAAGTTTATTAATATAAAAAATTTGCAACAATAAATTTTAAGAACGGTTTGACAATCGAAAAAACAAAAAAACCGAACGAAAAACGAGAAGAAAGAAAAAACCAGCCAAAACCGCCAAAAACGAGCGGTTTCGGTTTTTGGTTTTTGAAAAACCGCATATTTCGGTTCGGGTTCGGTTTCGGTCTTTATGCAACAAAAACCTGACCAATCCCCCGCTAATCACGCTGCACACCTAATTTCTGGTGCCAAACTCATTTATGAAGCTCAAGGCCACACCTTTTCGATCACACCCAATCAAATAACAAGTTTGGCACGGCCGTCCACCGTGTCTATGATTGGATTATTAACAACAGGTCAAAGTTCAAACTTTGTTCATTGCATTTTTTACGAAAAAATTTGACTTTCTTGCAACTAAAGTAAAAATCCGGAAATACAAAATTGAAGGTAAAAATAATTAAAAAAGTCAAAAATTAATAATAATTATCGTTCATATGTGTTCATATCATCGTCTGTGGTGCGCAGCACGTCACTAATTCATATTAAATACAGTCATAGTTGCCACATATCAAACCCCACCTAACTATATATATATTAATATACTAAATATATATATAATATATAAATAAATATATATACTATACTCTTATTTAATAATGTATTCTTACATAATATATATATTATCCTGATGTTATATGTTTTGAATTATTTGTTATAAAAAACAAAATATATAAAAAATTTACATCGGTTTATATTATAATACTATATAAAAAATTTACATCAGGTTTATATTATTATACTCACTTGATGTTATCATTATAAACTTTTAAAAAGATATAAGTTAATCGCATAAAGATAAAACTCTCATTATGCAAAAAATAAGAAAGAAAAAAATGTAATTATAATTTTTTTTCGATGGACAATAATTTTAAAATGAAAGGAATATTTAATTATTTTTATAGCATAAAGTAAACTTTTAAATCCGGTACCAGTGACGGTCTCACTCACTCATGAACCAACTATGTAGTGTCCTAGTCACGCGTGAAATAAGGAAAAAGAGCCTCACAATGGTGAGCCATACGCGTTTTGGTTTCCGTGCAAGATATTATTAATTTGATTTGTGAGTGTGTGAGGAATTTTGTGAGGTATATTTGTATAAAGTGAATATTTAAATCTGAAGGCAGTGTGACTGATAAGGGTGAATTGTGAAAAAGAATGGGGTAAAAAGATGAAGAGAAAAAACTGATGTTACGCTGGAGTGTTCGATGAATGAAGGTGTTTTCTGATAACTGAAAAGGGTATTGTTTCTATTGAACTTGAAAGGTATCAAATAGTCCCGATGATTGCGATAGTAAAAAACATAAAAAGTCATCCTAACGCAACATGTTACTCTAGATATTTTGTATCGAGTTTAAAAGAGTACTTGCATTCATGTTGAAAAACGTTGTGCATCATTCATGTACGTTTTATTGCATCAACGCGCAGATTTATTTGTGTTGTTTGAGTTTTTGTTGTTGTTGTCGACGAGAACCTATGTTTCTATACAAGGAGAATAAATTTCACATATTATGCCATGATACATATTGCGTTTTGGTTGCTACTCGACCGAATATAAATTTCGTACGCGGTTTCGAATGAGCCGAAAGCTATTCACCCTCGTTAATTTTATTGTAATGTTTTTAATTTTATTTGAATTACTATTGTAATGTTTTTTTATTATTAATAAAATTTTAATTTAAAAAAAAACGTTTGGTCATCTATGCGGTCATCATTTCGGGCATTTTGTCATATGTTTGATCTTGAAGAAAGAAAGCTAAATTGACACTGAGTTGATAAGGTGACCGCGATCGCCTGAGATCACCATTGTTTTCTATATTAACAAGTCTTTTCGGCTTTAACATATACTCTACATATTCTTGGTGTTTAATAAAAGTGAGATTTAACATTTGCAAGAGAGAAAATTACTGTTTAGGTATAATTTTTTTTTTATTTCTCTTATTATGGTCAAGTTTTCTAAATCTTTCTAATTTGGTCATGCTCAACTTCTTAACTGCTCAACTCTATCCAATGGTCGTCACGTGGCAGTTTGCAAATACAATTCATTTTAGGTTAAATGCAGGCATGACCCGCTATTGTGGCCCACAACACTCAACCACTACTTTGTCTTATCTCCCATCAAATGCTCAACCGACGGCTGCTCAACCCACAAATGCTCAACCGACGGCTACCTACTTTTTTACATTTTACTAATAATGTTAAATGTCCAAAATACCCTTATAACTTTTTTTTTTCATTCTCTTTCTTGTTTATCTTCTCAAACCCAGCCTTCACTTCTACAGTCCTTCACAAAACTTTTGTTTTCACAACTTTTGTTCCCCATTAAGGACAAGATAAACAATATTCTTGCACAACTTTTGTTTTCACAAAACTTTATGGATTTCTGTCATAATATCTCCGGTGGGCTTCCGGCCAACTATCCACCGGAGCAACACCTTTTATGCAGCCTCGATGACATACTTTCCGGTCATTCAGTGGTACACTTTCTTGTTTCTTTTGTGTTTCATTCACTTTTACCTTTGAGTACATACAACCTTTACTTTTCATATGACACATAAAAATACTCACTTGTAAACAATGCCAGGATATTGAAAACTTTCCTTGTATTTTAAAAGTTTATCTGCTGAAAAAGGGTTTTAACTAATTTTACCAATATCTATTTTCAATTTTTTTCTATGAATTATTGTAACTTTGTAAGATAGTCGTAACTTTATGGTAAATGTAAGCATTTACCATTTTCGTACAAAAGCATGCACCTTGTACCATTTAAAACAACATATTTCCCTTCTTGTTTTACTTTATTAGCATAGCATACTTTTTTTAACCCACCTAATGAGTTAATGCAACAAAATTATTGGGAAAATTTAACTAATGTAGTCTAATTATGAAAACAGGATGAAGGTGATGTTAACATGGAATGGCTCTCAATCTTTGTGGAAGATTGGTTATCAAGCAGTGGGAATTGTATGCCACAAGTAGTAAACCCCAAAGTACAACTTCCAATGCACAAGTTACAACAAACACATCAGCACAACCTAAACCAAAAGTGAAAGAACCCAATTCCATGCTAATTAGTTGTACCTTGCAAAGCCAGAAGCAAGAGAAAAAGAAGCCCAGCATGTTGGCTAGCTGAAACAGGGCTAATTTTTCCGAAAAAATGTACAGCTGTTAGCAGCACAAGTGTCGGGCCGGCTGATGCGAGTAACGGGCAAGGGCAAGGAAAGAAATGTACACATTGCCTTTCACAAAGAACACCATAAGGAACGATGTATCTTTTATCTTAAAACATTTTGTAAAAATTAATGGAGATGGATGTTCCGATGTTGTATTAGAATTTAACCTCTTAGAGCATCTCCAATGCTTCAATCTATCAAAGACTTTTCTCATTTATGACAATTAATTTCTGATAACTTTTATATTACAAAAAGTCATTCATACAAATACACTCCAATGCACAAAAGCTTTTCACACATATTTTGTCTAAACTACCCTTATGTATGCATACTTTTATAAAATAGTCTAGATCGTAAATGTATAATT
>BQNB010063243.1:20186-33469 GCA_026074375.1 Tanacetum coccineum | reverse complement strand
ACCAACATGCTCATACTTGTTACATTCTTGTTTGACATATATGATTATAAGTCTAACAATCTCCCCCAATTGACGATTCATTATTTGATTATGAGGCTCTTTGATGGTGGGGAAGTTTATCTTGATGTTGAATGATTGACTTTGAAAGCTTGAGTATGAGCATGTGGTTTATGAATCTGACTTTGCTGGAATGAGGCAACAACACTGTCGTCTAAACTTGAAATAAGACAGCTAGCAATAAAAGATGAATATGGCTTTGTCATTCATCTTGACTTCGGTTGTATTAACCTCCGGTTACCCGTTTTATAGTATAAATACTATACCTGTGATCAGGTAGATTTAAAGAATCTCCTTGAAAGGTTTTCCAGCTCAAAGTGTAGGATCTTCTAACACATATGTATTAGATTCACCATGCTTGCTTGTTCTCATTACCAAAACGTCTTAAAGCAGACAACATGGTAAGAGTGAATCAGATAGTTACTATCTTTTTTATTAAGTCGTCAATTCATTTACAGGACCAAAATTGATATCCAGTTATCACAAGCTTGATTCATATAGAATCTTGCAAGTCACCTACCAAGAGCTTGTTTGATGTTGGCTCAAGCAGGATTTCCATCTTCACTGTGAATACTTAAGTATCACTCNAAGAGGAAAAAAATGCGTACGGTTTAAAAAAGCGAACCAAAAAGACAAAAAACAAACACAAGAACTAAGCAAATCACTCTATGGCTCTTAATACCAATTGTAGAATACAAGTAATCTTTGATATATGAACCAAGAACTAGAGAGAGAAAGTGGAAGGAAAGATGTATTTTTCTAGTGAGAGAAAGTAGAAAACATGAAATGCATTATGTGAAATGAAACATACAACCAACCAACCACCCTCTCCAAGGCATGGTGAGGGTATTTATACAACAAGGGTGTCCGGACATGGGCCTAGTAAGGCTTTCCATGGGCCTTTGGGCCATATTAGCTTATAGACTAAATATTAACTAACTACGAGCTTTGACTAGTTAATATTGGAAGTGACCGAGACTTTTCTTGTTCTTAACACGTTCCTATGCTACTAGGCATGCCGACACCAATATAAGGGTGGATAACAACCCAAGAGATAATGATGCTCCACAACCGCCTTACAAGAGGCATAATGTGGCTAGGGCTTATACTAATGGGCCTGGAGAAAAGAGAGAGTATGCTAGAAATCTACCTTTATGCAACAAGATCAAATTTCAGCATAATGGGTTGTGCACTGTAAAGTACACGAACTGTAAAAGAGTTGGTCACTTGGCCTGAGATTGTTGGAGTCTGCTGCTACTAACAATCAAAGAACCCTCACTTGCTTTGAATGTGGGAATAAATGGCACTACTGTAGTGAATGCTCAAAATTAAAGAACCAAAATTTTAGGAATCAAACCAGAAATGGCGAAGCTCATGGAAGAGCGTATGCTTTGGGAGGATGAGAAACCGATCAAGACCCTAACAACATTGCAGATGATATCGATGCTTAAAGAGAGATATTTCTCGTCTTACCTAGTGAAACCTAAGTTGGAACTATCATAGACTCTATTTCCTTTAAGAATTCGCGTTGTACTTTCTTTTAAATTTTTGTTGTGCTGTGTGGATGATTTTAAATTATCTATCAAATTTATGTGTCATGAAAAACTTCGTCGATTTTACTTTAATCCTCTATTTATTTATGCAAACCACTCCTTAAACTATAATAGCCTTCAAACATTGTTACTACCACTTTATAAACCATTTCACTTAAGCTATACTAATCATTAATAATTATCTAACTATCGTCAAATGAACTAACATTTTATAAACTATTCTACAATTGCCTTACAAACTATTTCTATTATCGTTAATAAACTATCTTACCATCATTAATGAATTATCTTACTATCGGTTAATAAACCATCATTTTATAAACTATTTCACTATCACTTTAAAATCTATTTCACTATTGTAATAAAATATTCTACCATCATCTAGTAAACTACCATCTTATAAACTATTTCCCTACCATCATATAAACCATTTTGCTATTCCTTAATAAACTGTTTTACTATTACCATAAAAATTGTTTTACCATCACCTTATGAAGTATTTAACTATCATCTTATAAACCATCTTACAGGTATCTCGAAAACTATTTTGTTGTCATCCTATAAACTATCTTGTTTCCATCTTGTGAATTATTTTGACACACTATAAAATCATTTTGATACTATTATATACATAACGTTAATTTGACGAAAATGAGCATTGCATCGTTAGTCCTTAATTATATATAGCCTGATCACCTATGTCTAATTCAAGAAGAACCATGCCATGCTGAGAGTAGTCACCTTAAAACTTTTGTCAAAACCAATTTTTGACTTATATCCTCGAAAAGCAAAGCTTTGCGTGCGTATTCATAAAATGTATCTGTCACGGGAAACTGAATTAGAAATCATAGTAACTAAGTAGACCTTTACACCACCTTACTACATAGAGTCAACATCATCCTATGCCAAATCTTAGGTCAAACGTCGAGACACATCACTAGTCACCCTAGGACGTTTCACCAACAAGTTTGGTCGCCATTAAGGAATATACTAAATCGCTCATTCAACGTCGACGTAATACCGTAAAACTTAGTAGTTGCGACACCATCATAGGTATAAATTCGTTATCACCGTGGAAAGGAAAATGTTACAGCTGACGCTTTAAGCTGAAAGGAACGGATAAGGCCACTAGGATTTGAATTTTAGTTACAACAAATAAATTTTAACCCGCCATCACAAATCTTGGATGCTAAAGCTGAAGCAATTAAGGAGGAAAATATCAAGGATGAAAAATTTTAAGTGGTATAGACAAGGACACTAGTACAAAAAGTGGATTTGGTCACACATGGGCAAAATGGAACGGCCACACATTTACATATTTATGTGGCTAAAGGTACCAAAATAGACAACATTTACTAATTAGCCACACATGAAAATTTTGATTGTGTGACCATTAGAACTATATTGCCACACATTTGAACATTATGTGGCTAAAGGTAATTGGTAATATTATTTAGCCATATATGAATTTGGAACGTGTGACAAATACAAGTAAGCTTGAAGCATTAGTCATGATATACATATAAATAGTGACAAATATATGTCACACACTTAAACAATATGACCAAATTGGCATATATGGTCACATGAAGTAATTTTTTATGTGTCTAAATCATACAGTCAAGTTTTGTCACACATTATTTAAGGGTGATTGCTATCTTTTGCTAATTATTTAGCCACATATGAATTTGGGACGCGTGACAAATGAAAAGTAAGGTTGAATCATTAGTCATGATATACATATAAATAGTGACAAATATGTCCCACACTTGAACACTATGACCAAATGCCATATATGGTCACACTAAACGTTTTGTCACACATTATTTAAGTGTAGCCAAAATCTAGTACATATGGTCACATAACTTAATATGTGTGTTTAAAGTTTAGTTTGTGTTAGCTTGCCAAAAGCTAATGTGTATAGTCACATTTACTTCTAGCACGATCATGTGACTATATGCCTTTACAATAGCCACATCATATCACAAATGTGTGACTAAATTATGTTTATGGCCACATTTAAGGTGATTATATGTGACCAATATATTCATAACAGTCACGTCGTGAAGTATTCATGTGGCTATTATTTAGAGCAAAATGTGAAATCGGTTATCATTAAATTTCATATTAGTCACATTGAGTGTTTGTGTATGTAAATTTATAATGTCATATATGGTCACATGAAGTGTTTGTTTATATGTCTAAATCATGGACTCAAGTTTTGTCACACATTATTTAAGTGTAGCAAAAAACCGGTACATTTGATCACGTTATTAAGCCTAAACTACTTTTAGGTTTTAAAAAATAAAAACAAGAAAATAAAAAAGGTTGTTACACCCCAGCGAGAATCAAACCCTCGACCTCCCTTACGGAAGTCAAGCAGGTTACCATCTTGCCAGAGTAACCTATTTGTTAATGTTATGCATTTCCTATTTAATATAGAAGTTTAAGCTTCATTGTTTTTGGCTAGTAGCTTAAAGAGTGCTTATAGAAAATGCTTATTAAACCGTGGATTTTTCTCCCTCTACTTATTTTCAACTTGTTTCACTTTTAAAATTTTGAATTTAGCAAAACTAAATAAGTTGTAGCTTATATGGTTTAAAGATTTTTTTATTGCAGCTTATTTTTAAGCTAAAGTTTTTTTAATAAAAGTTTTCATTATTAAATATAGTTTTAGTTTATAAAAAGTTTATAATTTTAATTAATAAAAATAGTAGTTTTTAGATTAGCTTATTATTAACCTAGCTTATTGCTTATTATCTAATGCTTAATATTTGCTCAGTTTTGTGTTTGTCTCACTTCACTTTCTCTAAGGTAAGGGTGAGCATCGGTCTAAAATCGGATCGGACCGGACCGGACCGAGATCGAATTGGTATAAAACGCTGGACCAAGGACCAGACCAAAATGGTATGGTCCGGTCTGGGTCGGCCTGGTCTGGTTCGGTCTTCGGTCCGGTCCGGTCCTACAAGGCATAATGTTCGGGTTTTTTGGTAAGACCGACTAGACCAGACCGGACCGACCGGACCAAAGACCGAATTGGTCTAAAATGCCGGACCGAGGACCGGACCATAATACGTTCGGTCCGGTCCGGTTCGGTTTGGTTTTCCGGTCTGGTCTAGTCGAACGGTCCGTATGCTCAGCCCTGCTCTAAGGCGTGGAGTTTAAGGGTTAAATAAGCTAGACATTTGCGTTAGAGCTTAATTAGATTTTATAAAGGTAAATGGTAAATCTCTATTTAACTCTCTTCGAGGATACGACCCCAGACTAATAGTTATTACTTTTCATAAAGTAATTTTATCTCTAAACGGTAATTTATTACCGACCGCTTTACACGCGTCAGTCAACTATTACGGGTTAAGGGATATAGGTTATTGGTTACGCTTAGGGGTTAAATTAATGTGACCAATGTTAACCTAATGCACATGACCTATGACCCATGTGAATTAGCCACTGTCACCGGTATTGCATGGGTCCATGACACTATAAGCCACTACAACCTAATGCACATGACCCATGACCCATGTTATGTACCCATTGTCACCAATCATGTATGGGTCATAACATGACATTATAAGCCACTACAACCTAATGCATATGACCCATATGATGTTAAATACCCATTAGTTAATGTGACTAGTTATAACCTAATACACATGACCCATGACCCATGTTAATTACCCATTGTCACCAGTCATGGATGTGTCGTAACATGACACTATAAGCCACTACAACCCAATGCACATGACCCATGACCCATGTGAATTAGCCATTATCACCGGTCATGCATGGGTTCCATTACACTATAAGCCACTACAACCTAATGCACATGACCCATGACCTATGTTAATTACCCATTGTCGATCACCAGTCATGCATTGGTCGATAACATGACACTATAAGCTACTACAACACAATGCACATGACCCATGACCTATGTTAGCCATTATCACCGGTCATGCATGGGTTCCACATCTCATGTATAATGATAGCATCTAAACTCATCCGTTGAACATCTAATGTACAACGATACCATCTCGACTCATCCGTTGAACATATTATATATAACGATACCTTATCGACTCCTCCGTTGAACATCTCATGTATAACGATACCATCTTGACTCATCCGTTGAAAATCTCATGTACAACAATAAAATCTCAACTCACCCGTTGAGCATCTCATACAACAATAACATCTCGAATCATCCGTTTAACATAAGTTATATATCAATACCATCTCAACTCATCCGTTTAACATCTTACGTGTGTACTAATATCATGTCGACTCATCCGTTTAACATTTCATGTATATCAATACTATTTTGACTCATCTATTTAACATGACTTGTATATTAATGTCAACTTGACTCATCCGTTTACTATAACTTGTATATTAATATTATCTCGACTCATCCATTTAACATGACTTGTATATCTAGTAAATCCGAGTCCGTTTTGCAAATATGTATATTTAAATTATTAGTTTTGTATATATGATTTTAATCTAATAATATTTTATCAGTGTTTTGAAACCCGGTTCGACTCGGCCGGTTGAATCGCTTTTGGTAGAAAAAATGAGCAAACTAAAACGGGTCGGGTTTTGTTCTTTTTCGTAATTTTTTACAAATAAAGCAAGTTAATTACATATACGTGCGGCATAATTTTATTTTTTACATGTTATATTTATTAGTATATGGTTTTTAGGCTCAATATATGAAATATTTGTGATTTATATATATATATATATATATATTTTTGTATCATTAGAAATATTTTATTATTATTTTGTTGTGGAAGACCGATTGACCCGGCGGTCAAACCGGTGACTCGACCGGGTCGATTAAAGACCCGGTTTTTAAAACATTACCTTTTATAAAAAACTTGTCTTTTCAATGAAAAACAACTCCCTCCTAAAATTTTCCTAAAAATTTCAAAGACCCGTCATATTCACAAAAAGCAAATATGGGTCTTCATAGTGTTCATCTTCTCTCGTAACACTTTTTTCATCTTCTCAAAGCAGATCTCGGCACCACCACCATATCACCACTACACTCGCACCACTGTGCACGACCACCGCCGCCGCCGTGACCGTCTCTCCTCTACCTTTCTTCATCTTCTCAAAGCAGATCTCGAGTATATGTCTCATATTAAAACCTCTCAGACCTACCATCTTCCAGAGATTTTTCTACTTACACACAGAAAGAAAAGGAGGATTACATATAGTGATTTTTCTCGGATTACAAATTCGAAGCTTCAGTGAATTGTACGTTTAGGTTGATGAATTTTAGAATGTTTGTTGAGTGATGCTGATGGTTTATGTTTTTTTTTGGTAAATGATGTTAGGGTTTTTGATATTGTGGTAAATTATGTTGATAGTTAACTGTGGTGTTTTTGGTTGTTTCAGGGTAGGATTGGTGTATTATATTTCTCGCCTGAAAGACACACCCACCCACCGCCACCACTACAAATAACTTCGGCCACCAATCTCTCCGTTTGATCCTTAAGCGATTTTTCAGTGGTGCTTGAAGGTATGTGTTTTTACAAGATTCAAAATTTTTTTATGTTTCGGTTAGTTGGAACTAGAGTTTATCAAGAAAATATTAGGGGTTTTGGTTTCCATGTTTATTGATTAGCTGATGTCTATTTTATATTTTTATGCCCCGTTGGGATTTGCTTATTAAAAATGATATAAGAAAAAAATGCCTTTTTCGTAATTTTAGTTGCCTGTTAGAATAAGCACTTTGATATAAGCTACTTATTGAAAAGCAATAGGAACTTAGGATGAAAGATTATTTGACATTAATAGACATTTTAGAGTTTCTCAGAAGTGGAGTCAATGCCAATGTATCTTAATGTACCTTTACGTCTGTAGATTGAGCAGAGAAGTCAGAAAGAACAACCGCCGCCATCAGTTGTGTTTTGGTTGGAACATATAATGAGAAAAGCTGTTGGGTATCTTAGAGACATGAGGATTCTTGACATGTCTGGGCAAGGTATATGGGTATGTGACCATGAGCACACTCGATAGAGACAAAGCTGTTACTCAAGCCAGACGAGAAACCAAGTAAGTTGGCATTTATTTCACTTGAAGTTTAAGTTAAACTATATCTACAAGAATTTTAATTATGGAATGCAACTTTCTGATTTTTTAGTTGACAGATTCACGGAAGCATAAAACCCCTTCATTTTAAGCCTGTGTGCCTTGCGAGTGATTGTGCTAAATCTGGTATTGCTATTAAGGTAGTACTACCTTCTTATAATGCGTTTGTTCACCTGCAATATTATGATGGGTCATAGATCTATACAATGTAGTGTTTTTATTTTTGTTTCGTCGGGGTTTCTAATTTGTATGAGTTGCTCATTACAGATTAGAGGCATTATTTATTGATCTATTATATAGCCCTTTGGGCACATGGATTTTTCAAACACAAACCACATGCTCATCAAACATTTATGATCAGGTAACTAATTTTGAATTGGCATTTGATTCAGATTATATGATAATTATCTGATGTATGATGTCACATGTTGCGGTCACCTTGAGATTATATGTAGACTATATGATTATTATCCGATGTGTACTACCCATTTTTCTTTCACTCAATTTCTACTCTTTAATATGAAAGCCTTTTAGTAGTGGTCTATACTAATGTAGTTGAATGGTTACCTTGGCCAAAGATAGGATCAACAAATTTATCTTAAAGTTAACCATCTAATGTAGGATCAACAAATTTGTCTAAAAGTTCAGAATAAAATCATGTAGCGTTCATCAGATGGGACAAGATACTAGTGTAGATGACGGTTTGTCTTGGCCACCACCGTCAGGAATGTAGTGGTCTATACTGTGTACTACCTATCTTTCTTTTAATAGAATTTAAGAGTCTGATGAATTAAGCAAAACGTTCTTGCTACAGAGGTTTAAGGCAAAAGTTCATGAATGAGCAATATGTTTCTTAGTTGATACAACTCTTCATGTCTAGAAATACTTGCTAAAATCATCTTTGGTGTTAGATTTACCATATGTTTAAAAGAACCACAACATGTATACAACTTCTTCCTTAAATTTGTGTTTTGGGCCACAGATGAACATAATTGAATTTTGCAACATCATCATACATGTATAATTATGCATTTGGTTTTTGTGTAGATGTGGTCATGTAGATGTGCATCGCATGAGGCTGTTGTAGCAACTATGGATCTATGGTACATGGGTAAATCATGTGGAACGCCTGGAGCGAATAACAGTATGGGTAATGTAGCTTCACGTCATACGCCAGTCATTCTTTAGTCCATTAGAAAGCGTTTAGTTAACATGCCTATTAAGGCTGTGAATGTTGTACAAATTAAGGCACGTCTTATGGTTTCACAAAACAAATATGTAGTTATACATGTGCAAGTTTAGTTTTAGTTTCAAGAGTGGTTTTTTGGCCTTATTAAAAATGCCAAAATACTAAAAACACACTACTATGGGAGCTAAATATCTTTCGAGACTAAGTTAGCCCCTGCCGCAACGCGCAGGCAATATGCCCCTCATTTACTACTTATAAGCGTTATGGTTATTTATGCCATCAAAAAAATGTTATACTATAATTTTTGTATAATGCAGGAAGCTAGGAAGCGTTTTGACAAGGATGATGCTGTTTATAGCCAGGTAGCTATAGATTTTTGTATATACGTGTGTTAAATTCTGGTACAGACTTGTCATAATGTATTTATATCTGTAACTTCATATGTAGATACGTGACAAATATTTATCATTGAGGAAGAGTACTCGGACAGAAATAGCATCTGCTATAGAAGAGGTATATGTGTTGTCTCGTATAAAGATGAATTAAATAGTTATGCAATAGTTTACTAATGTAAACAGTTAATTTAGTTTATCATTGTCAAATTTATATGAGTTGTAATTCATGTAGAATTGTGACTCACAAATATTTTTCTGAACTCGCAGTTTTTGAGCTTCTTATCTGAAATTAGTAGTGTACGCATCATAGTGGTATAAACTTAGACCTCTTTTTAGTTTTATCTTACACAATATATCAAGAATACTTAATTCATTTCTGCAATACTTGTAAATATGTAATTGGTGGAATTATAGTCTAAATAGGTTTTTTTTCATTTTTTTATTATTTTACATAGAGCCATGTTTCTGACTCGCATCTCTTGTTTTCCAGCTTCATGATAAACTGTTCGAGTTTGTTACGGATTCTGATAGGAAGCATTTAATCGCTAAGCTTCAAGAAACAAAGGATTGGTTGTATGAAGATGGGGAAGATGAAACCAAAGGATTATACGTCGCAAAACTTGATGAGCTCAAGAAGGTATGTTTTCTAAATGTCATCCTTTTCTTATCATATTTAAGTTGCAGGTCTGACATTGATGAATGTTATTGGAGTTAAATTTGGAGTTTATTGTTTATGGTGGGTTTGAGATATCGAGGGTGAGGCTTACATATTTATAACTAAATTATGTTTTAAATGGTAATGTTACAGTCATTTGGCTGCATAGGCATGGCATGTAGCCAAGTTAAGCCCGCATTGAAATGAGTTGTATTAAACTGAAACATCATATTGGTTATGATTTGGTCTAATGTGTTTATTTATAGGTACTCCACTTGGAAGAAAATGTAGAGCAGCAGAAAGAATAGCACGTTAGTTGTGAAAGTGCGCTAAGGAAGGAATTTGAGGACCAACAAGAGGAGGATCATCGTGAACGACAAGAGAAGCTCAAGGAGTTCAAAGATCTTATGCTTGGTAGATCAACACATCCCCTCCCACCTAACTAATAGTATATCTTTCTGTATTTGTAGTTCAATATCAAATATTATCCATTTAGACCTTTTGTTATGTTGTACATGTAATTCGAATGCTAAATCTGTAATTGAATTTGCTTATAAAACATGATTGGAATGTATTATTAACACTTTTGGCCACTTTATGCTTAATTGTATGTGACTAAATACCCATAACAAACATGCTTTGTGCGACTAAATATTACAAAAGGCCACATAAACATAAAATTCATGTAGCCATTGGATGATTAATAGTTACACAAAATACACATTTCTTCACTTTAAACAGCATATGGTCACACTTATTAACATTTTTGGCCACTTTATGCTTAATTGTATGTGACTAAATACCCAAAACAAGCATGCTTTGTGTGACTAAATATTACAAAAGGCCACACAGACATAAAATTCATGTGGTCATTAGATGAACATTAGTCACACAAAATACACATTTCTTCACTTTAAACAGCATATGTCATACTTATTAACACTTTTGGCCACTTTATGCTTAATTGTATGTGACTAAATACCCAAAACAAACATGCTTTGTATGACTAAATATTACAAAAGGCCACACAAACATAAAATTCATGTGGCTATTGGATGATCAATAGTCACACAAAATACACATTTCTTCACTTTAAATAGCATATGGTCACACTTATTAACACTTTTGGCCACTTTATGCTTAATTGTATGTGATTAAATACCCAAAACAAACATGCTTTGTGTGACTAAATATTACAAAAAGCCACACAAACATAAATTTCATGTGGCCATAGGATGATCAATAGTCATACAAAATACACAGGATATCAACTATCCTATAGACAAAAATACACATTTCCTTAGCTTTAAAACACATATGGTCACACTTATTTAACACTTTTGGCCACTTGTAGCCTTAAATGTATTACTAAATACCCAAAACAAACCACACACACACACACACACACACACACACACACACACACAAAAGGCCAGCACGGAAACATAACATTGCCTGTGACCATTGGATTGAGAGGATAGTCACAGCAAAAATAACAGCGATTTTAAATCACTTTAGAAACACGAGTATGGTACCGACAGAGCGACGAGGAGAGAGCGAGCAATCTTTTTGCCACTTTATGTTAATCATTGTATGTGACCTAAATATACTAAAAAAACATGCTTCTCTTTTATGCGGTACATATGTCTTTAACAGGTCACTAACTATTAACACTTCTTTGGTCACTATTTTTTATGAATACAGACACATAACTCAAGAATGTGACCATATAAACACCTAGCCGTAGCGCGACGAACATTTTGTCCACAAACACATTCGAGAAACGCATATGTGACTATATTAATATCGTCATAACTGTTTGTTGGTGTACCAAACATCCCATCTTTTTGTACTAGTGGGAATTGCGAAACCCATAGCCCTTTGAGACTACTCTGTAATAAGAACAAACGAAGTTGTTAGCATCTATTTTTTAAGAGGATTAAAGAAAGTGATCTTGCACCTATTCAACTGCCCCACAACCTTCAATACCAAAGACCACAGACTGAGCTTAGGGACAAAGGTCTCTTCATAAAAATAGAACAAAAAAAAAACCGTTGTAAGATTATGAAAATCAACACATTTTCACAGTCATTTACGTCAAATAAACTCAAAACTATTTACTTTTGACCTTTAACGTACATTAGTTTTAATTTCAACCATTAAATTAACAAATCGTGTAAACTGAAAATTAACAATTAACGTAAACCCTGGTCATTAAGCAAAATAAACAAGTTTTACCGTCACACACACACTGTTATATAATAATTATGAAGAAAATTTACATAACTTCTCATATTTTGATATTCATACTTTACGTAAACGTTTACGTCTTTATGCGTTATGAACTTTCTCATGCATCATCTATAAACTATAACACCTTTCCAATAACCTTTAATATTTTTGCAACTATTAGAAGGGATTAGAAGGGCAGCTGAGGATTGACCTACTGGTTTGAGAAGATGGAATCTGTATTCCACATCAGTAACTGTGCTGTAAATGATCAAGTGAAGTATGCCACTTGTACTTTGCTGGGCGGTGCACTAACATGGTGGAATTCCCATGTTAGAACTGTTGGGCATGATGTAGCCTATGAGATGTCATGGAAGACATTGATGAAAATGATGACTGAAAACTACTATCTAAGGAGTGAAATCGAGAAGCTAGAGACTGAGTTGTAGAACTTCACAGTGAAAGGGAATAATGTTGAGAGCTATACACAACGCTTTCAAGAATTGGTTTTATTTTGTTCAAGAATGGTTCTTGATGAGTCTGATAAAGTGGAGATGTATACTGATGGACTTCTCGATAATATTCAAGGGAGTGTGATGGCATCTAAGGCAAAATACTTAAAAAAGCAATTGAGTTAGCAAAGAGTTTAATGGACCAAAAGGTTCGTGCCTATGCTGATAGGCAACATGACAACAAAAGATGGATAGATAACAGCTCAAGAGACAACAATGCATAACAACCGTCTTATAAGAGGCAAAATGTAGCTAGGGCTTATTCTGCTAGGCCTAGTGAGAAGAAGGAGTATGCTGGAACTCTACCATTCTGCAATAAGTGCATGTTTAATCACAATGGCCCGTGCACTATAACGTGCGCGAACTGTAAGAGAGTTGGCCATTTGATAAGGGATTGTAGGAGTCCTACCTGTTAGGTTTATGAAAAGTGTCGATTATGTGGTTTTATTATATTTTGTTATTAGACTTTATTTTGTTTAGTTTAATATAGCTTGTAATAAGGTTTATTATGCTTTACGTAAGAAATAGCATAATAACAAAAGTCTACGGACTAGTATTGTCAAGTTAAGAAAATAAGGAAGGGAAGCCTCCCTC
>BQNB010063243.1:0-11930 GCA_026074375.1 Tanacetum coccineum | reverse complement strand
ATTCTCATTGCATTTGTGTTGAATGTGTGTAGTGGTTAGTGTTAGGCTGTTGATGGTTTACTATGATTTGGATTTTTTTTTTGGGTCAATTAGGGTTTTATGTAATGTGTATTCGTTTGATTGGTGATGCTAAATTGTGTTTTATTTTGTTTTGAATAAGGGTTTTATGTAATGTGTATTCGTTTGATTGGTGATGCTAAATTGTGTTTTATTTTGTTTTGATTGTGGTGGAAGTGGGTATTCAACTAATTTTTTTGTTTGATCAGCTTTTTGGTTGTTTGGTGAAGGTTTTTGTGTTACGTTATGTTGATTGCTTATGTTTTCGTGTTACGTTTTGAATCTAAATGGTTTCTGATTATTTTTTTTGCTTCATAAACTATATTACAAAACATCTTTTGTTGCGCGTCGTGTTGTTTTATAATTGTTTTGTTTCAAAGATGTGTGTGCACCTCTTTTTTGGATTTGGACGTTGGTAGTTGTATTTGTGATGAAGACGGTGTTATGGGTTTTAGGTATGCTTTTTTATGAAATTTTTATATGTTGATCATGTTTGATTGGCTTATTATTGGTGAATCTTTGTGGTTGAAACCGTGTGTTAATTAAGGGGTTTAGGGTTCAATTATAAATGACCCTAATTTGATGTTTGTGACTGATTATTTTTTTTTAGATTTCGGAGGGATGTTAGGATTGTGTAAAGTTGTTGATGTTATATATAGTCAATACCCATATCACCACGATGCCGTCGACCTCTTCGTTGCAGCCAGTCATGGTGTGTAGCGTTGTTGGTCGGTTGGTGACCTTGGTAACCTTACATGGTCGGTATGTGAAGTTGGTGACCTTATAAGGTTGGTTTGTTTTGTTGGGGATTTGCATTTATTGGCTTGGGTTGGAATCGACGGATGTGTGTCGAATTATAATTTTAACTATATACAATCAGTGGGAATGTATTTTCTTGTATTTTTTTATACTTTTTGTGATTAAAGATTTATTTTTGCGGTTGGTTAGTGCTTGGTTTAATTGGGTTTAATAAGTTGGTAACTTAAGATGTAAATCTTTTTCAGGTATTGATGGTCCATATGGGAAGTTTGGTTTAGTACTGGAAATTGTAGACGGAAAAATGTGGTGATTTCTATGGTAGGGTTAAAGTGTTATTTGGGGGCGGGCGAGAGAGGTCTGGTTACGTGTTTTATGGGGTTAGGGGGGCAGGGGCGGAGGCGGGGCGGGGGGGCCTGGCGGCGGGGGGTGAGCGTGGGGGGCGCGGGGGGTGGGTGGGGGGGCCGGGGGGCACGGAGGAGGGAAGGAGCGCGAGGGGGGTGGGAGACGGGGGGGGGTGGGGTGGGGGGCGGGGGGCGGGGGGGATGGGAGCCGGGGGGGGGGGGGGGGGGAGGTGGGGAGGGGGGGGGGGGGGGGGGGGGGGGAGGGGGGTGAGGGGGGGAGGGGAGGGAGAGGGGGGGGGGGTGGGGGGGGGGGGGATGGGGTGGCGGGGGGGAGGGTGTTGGGGGGGGGTGGGGGGGGAGGGGGGGGTAGGCGGAGGGGGGGGGGGGGGGGGGGGGGGAGGGGATCTGGGGGGGGGGGGGGGGGAGGGGGGCGGGGGGGGAAGGCGGGGATGTGGGGGCGGACGAGACGGGAGGGGGGGTGGGGGGGTTGGGAAAGGGATCGGGGGGGGGGGGTTGGGGGGGGAGGGGGGGGGGAGGGGGGTGGGTGGGGGGTGGGAGGGGGGGGGGGAGGGCTGGGAGGGGGTGGGGGAGAGGGGTGGGGGGGGGGTGAGTGCAGGAGGGGGGTGTGAGGAGGGGGGGGGGGGGGGGGGAAGGGGGGGGAGGGGTGGATGGAGGGGTGGGGGGTGGGTGGGGGGGGGGGGGTGGGGCGGGGGGGTGGGGGGGGGAGGGGGGGGGGGGGCGGGGGGGAGGGGGGGGGGGGGGTGGGGTGGGAGGGGGGGGGGGGCGGGGGGGGTTGGAGGGTGGGTGGGGGGGGGTGGGGGGGGCGGGGGAGGGGGGCGGGTGGGGGGGGGGGGTTGGGGAGGGTGGGTGGGGAGGGGGGGGGGGGGGGGGGGAGGGGTGGGTGGGGAGGAGGAGGGGGGGGGGGTAGGCGGTGGCGAGGGGGGGGGGTGGGGGGGGGGGGGAGGGGGGGGGGTGGGGGGGAGAGGGGGGGGGGGGGCGGGAGGGGTGGCGGGGGGGGGGGGGGGGGGGGGGGGGGGGGGGGGGGGTGGGGGGGGGGGGTGGGCTGGGGGGGTGGGGGGGGGGGGGGGGGGGGGGGGGAAGTGGGGAGGGGGGGGGAGGGGAGTGGGGGAGGGGGGGGGGAGGGGGGGGGGAGGGGGGGGGGGGGGGGGGGTGGATGGGTGTGGGGGAGGGGGGGGGGTGGAGGGGGGGGGGGGGAAGGGGGGGGGGGGGGGGGGGTGGGGGGGGGGGGGGGAAGGGGGGGGGGTGGGTGAGGGGGGGGGGGGGGTGGCGGGGGGGGGGGGGGGGGGGGGGGGGGGGGGGGGGGGGAGGGGTGTGGGGGGGGGGCGAGGAGGGAGGGGGTGGGGGGGGGGGGGGGGGGGGTGTGGGGAGGGGGGGGGGGAGTGGGGGGGGGGGGTGGGGGGTGCGCGGGGGGCCGGGGGGGGCGGGGGGGGGGGGGGGGGGGGGGGGTGGTGGGGGGGTGGGGGGGGGTGGGGGGGTGGGGGGGCGGGGGGGGGGGTGGGGGGGGGGTGGGGTGGGGTTGGGGTGGGGGGAGGGGGGGGTGGGGGGGGGGGGGGGGGGCGGAGCGAGGGGGTGGTGGGGGGGTGGGGGGGGGGGTGGGGGGGGGGGAGGGTGTGGGGGGGGGGGGTGTTGGGGGGGGGGGGGGGGGGGGGGGGGGGGGGTGGGGGGGGGGGGGGGGGGGGGAGGGGGGGGGGGTGGGTTGGGGGTGGGGTGGTGCCGGGGGGGGGGGGGGGGGGGGGTGGGCTGGGTTTGGGGGGGGGGGGTGGGGGAGAGGGGGTGGGCGTGTGGGGGGGGGGGGTGGGGGGGGGGGGGTGGTGGGGGGGGGGGGGGGAGAGAGGGGGGGAGGGGGGGGGGTGGATGGTGGGCAAGGGGGTGTTGGTGGGGGGGGGGGGTGGGGTGGGGTGGGGGGGGGGGTTTTTGTGGGGGTGGTTGTTTGTGAGGTTGTTTTTTTTTGTTTGTTTTTTTTTTTTGTTTGCAGTGTTTTTTATTCATTTTTGTTGTTCTTCACTGTGGTGGGGGGGGATTGCCGTGGGCAGTTGTGGGCCCTGTGGCCACGAGCACACGGGGGGGGGGGGAGGGGGTTTTGTTGTTGTTTTGTGTTTTGTAGTGTGATGGGTTTGGTTGTTTTTTGTGTGTGTTGTGGTTTGTTTTTTATTTGGGTTTTTTAGGTTGTGGGGGGGTTGGTATTGGGTGGGGGTTGGGGCGTTGGAGGTTGGTGGTTTTGCTTTGGGGGTTTGGAGAGGTGGGTTTTGGTTTTTTTTTTCCTTTCGTGGGGGGTGGTTTTGTTGTGTGCGCGGTTTTTGTGTTATGGTCGTGGGTGTGTGGGTTTTGTGTGTTTTTTTGTTTTGTTTTTTTTTTTTTTTTTTTATTTGCTTTTGTTGTGTGGTGTTGTTTGGTGCTTGTGTTTGGTTGTTGTGTTTTGTTTTTTTTTTTTGATTTTGTTAGTTGTAGTTGTTTTTTTGTTTTTTTTTTTGTTGTTTTTTTGTTTTTGTGCTTAGATTTGGTTGTTGTGTTTTGGTGTTTTGGCTTTTTGTTGGTTGCTTTGTGGATTGGTTGTTATTGGTGTCGTTTTTGTTTTGTATTTGTATGTTGTTTTTTTAGTGATTTATTGGTTGTGGTTAAACTTTGTTTTTTTGTGTTGAGTATTTGTGTTTTGTGTTTTTGTTTGTTTGTTTGTGTGTTTTTTTTTGTTGTTTTTGTTTATTTTTGTTTTGTTTTTTTGCGCGTCGAGCTTTGGCGTTTGTGTTTTGTATTTTTGTTTTTGAGTTTTTTTTGATTTTTTAGATCTTTTATGTTTTTGTTTTTTTGTGTTGCTGGTTTTTTGAGTGTTTTTTTTTTGTTTTTTTTTTTTTTGTTTTTTTTTTTTGTGAATTTGTTTTTTTTTATTGTTGGTCTTTTTGGTTTTTTGTTGTTGCTCTTTTGTTGTTTTGGTGTTGGTTTTTTCGTTGTGTTTTTTTGGGTTGTTGTTAAAGCTTTTTTTTTTTTGTTTTTTTTTCTGAATGACCTCTGAATTATGATGGCCCAAACGGTGATACAATACTCCATAACAATTCAATCAAAGATGATATTTATTATAATATTCAATCAAACTAAGACTTGACATATTACCCCAAGTTGCGTGTGACGAATCTGTTACTTTCATTCCATATACCTTTGCTACCCATCAAATTTCCCTATACTGTTAAGGTGAGTTCATAGCCTCGCATTTGAATATTTGAAATGTTTTATAAACCCGCGAGGGGGATACATGCTATAAACCATGAATGCAATTATTTATGTATGATGTCCTGATTTATTATTGCCTAAGTAACTATTTTGCCTTTAAGTCCCCAATATCATGAACTGTTAATTACTCTACGGAGTGACGCGGGAATGTTTGTGATAGATCTATTTGGGTTGAACTACCCCATTGGTTGTACCCAGTTATTCGGTAAACCTATTGCTCACTATTAGAATATAACGGCGTGGGTGTTTTGGCAAAGGCACCCGTTGGGGATATAACGTATCAAATATATCCCAAGGCTTCGGATTCATGAGCTTTATAGCAATAATAGTGCTTTACATAATTACGGGTGAGATAACATACGTATACAATATCGAAATTGCATTTCAAATTATTTAATTAAACCTATAAATATCAGCTAACCTTTGTGTTGGACTTTTAGCTTGTTTTATTCAGGAAACTATGCAACCTATTGGCACGGTAGTGGCGAGGACTTGAAGATGCAAAACTGTTATCATTCAAACTTTGTGTTTTAGATTTTGGGACCTTTCGTTTGTAAAAACTCTGATGAAATAATAAATGATAACTAAATTTTCAAAAACGACTCTTTTTTATTCATTTTCTATGATTATGACTATTGTACCTTGAAGTAATACCCTAGATTAGCTTCCACTGCTATATGTAAAAATGGGGGTGTTACCGATGTTTAACTATGCATAAGATTTAGTTACCGACAAGAAGGGTGAATGCGAGTCACACCGAGTCCATTCATTTCTTAGGTGCTAAAATTTTTATCGTTTATTGAGATGTGATCAATATGTTAATGTTGGATATTTGTTTTGTAGGAATCTGGAAATTTAGCTAACGACATTCGAAAGGATGCAATTTGTACATATGGAAATTTCAGTGATTTGGTGAACCTATTTTTGAGCCGTGACGAACGTGTCAGCAGTCAAAGTAAGCTACATGTCATTTATTTTGTTTACATTTGTTGGTCTTATAAGAGTTGACGATGTTTGTCATTACAGGTTTTCAATCAGCTTTAATCCTGTTTGTCAGGCCGCCACAAAAAAGCGTAAATAGAAAATGCCACCGATCAACGAAATGCAAAAACGATCACAAGGTAGCTAATCCATTACAATCATGCTTATTTAACGCATATAAGCTAACAAGCTTATAAGCCGATCATATTTGGAAAACCCCCCTAATATTATTATAAGTTGTGTTATATTTAATCTTTTTACTAATATGGAAACCACGGATTAAGCTAAATTTGCATTCCCGCTAGCCGTTGAGTAAATTGTCGACTGTTTTATGATATGCGTGCTATCAAAACGAACATGCTATTATTTCCTGTGGTTTATTATTTGAGGAAATGATGGTTTGTTGGTTTTTTGTTTTGTTTTGTAGTCTGAAGAATCCAAGACTATTGGGATTAAAGGTGGTTCATGTGAAGTTGAGGTTAAAAAGACAGAATACGGATTCGGATTTTTATCCATTTGATGAAGTGCTTGATACTATGTTGCATGATCTGTGTCATACAAAGACGCCGCTACGAAGATGAAGAACAGGAAAAGACAAGGAACCGTTTCTCGCTGGCCTCGCTGCTAGAAGTTAATCCTCAAACTACCAGGTACAAAGCAACCCACTTATTAAACTTCAATCTAAAAAGAAAGACTACTGACCACAGACTATACAATGCAGCGCGTCTGGTTCACAACCAAGGCGACCATCTTGAAGATCAACACGAAAAAACCTCGGTACTACAGCAAACGCTCAACTTGCAATAGAAAAGTCATCACCAAACAGTCAAATCCACAGTGGAGAGACCATGTCCCATCTGAACGAAACATAAATCTGCACACGCCTTTCCCAGCGTGGTACGCCACTGGAGAGCAATTGTGAGCTTCGAGCTGCGCCAAAAGGTACATCATTCACCTTTACTAACGCAAGTGGACAACCCATTTGCTTGATGAATATGTTTATTCGGGTTATGATTTATCTCTAAGGTCCTCCTATTGGACTAGGCGTGGTGTAGGAAAACTTCACCCGTGGGAGGTGAATATTTTGCTTATTTGCCAATGAATCACGCGTGAGACGGGTTATATCGCCCTCCCCTCTCACGCTGCATTTTGTTTTCCACCGGTTAGACTTTGTGCTTTTGTGTTAATTAAAAAAGAGATATAGGTAAACTATAAGTGAGGAATACAGGGGTTTATGTGGTGACTGAGGGTAGAGTAAAGGCGAGGATTATCGGTAGTTTTATATGCTTAATATCTGAAACATATGGGTGGTGAATTTTACTTTTGTCCATTTGTAATGAATTGTAGGATGGATACGATGATAAAAAAATATAGTACTCTTTGTTTCCTTTCAAATAAGCGTGTACAAGTTATTTTGAGTTTTTTTACTTTGTTACAACCTTATTGGAGATAGTTCTTGACAGTTATGTTAAACGGAATTTTAGTTTTTGTTAGGTTATGTACGTGTTGTTAAGGGGATGACTCGTGATTTCTGTTTTTCGAGTTTTATATGTGGTGTTGTACCGAATTGATTTTTGTTGATGTTAATGAGATCCCAAGATTTAGGAGTTTTAATTTTATTGACAATCTGAGATTTGTACAGTTTTAAGTTTATACTAAGATTTACAGATCCTTACTACGAGTTTCTTATTATTTGCACACTAAACTATAGTCTTCAGATAATCTGTTTCACGATCTATTTCACCTTCTTCTGTTTCACGAATATAACCCTTTTTTTTTATATGCTATGTTTCTGTTAATAAAGTTTTCAAAAAGGTTTTGACTTATATTTTGTGCTTTGGTTGGAATACAGACTACTTGCAGAAAAGGACCAAAGACGGCACAATGTACGGGTTTAGAGGTGGCCCTACTAGAGTTATGAAGGGTAAATACGTCAAGTTGACCGATGAATTTGTCTTACAAAAATCAGGTGATGTTTCAACTGTTTCATTTTTTGTGATTTGGCAACTAGATTAACAACACACGTTATAGTTTTTGAACCTTTTTTCTGCACTGTCTGTCCAAACAGCCTATTAAAAGGGCATGTCCAAACAGCCCTAAAAGATATTTTTAAACCTTTTTTGGCACCTATATGCTGTCCAAACAACCCATCTAAAGGGTCTGTCCAAACGGCTCCATATCAGAAAGTCAACGCGCTTTCTTGCATATATTTTCTGTCCAAACAGCCGCTCAAAAAGGCATGTTCAAACTGCCCTTACATTAATCTTCTGCGCATTTTTTAACTGGTGAAATTCTTCACAAACATAATATGATTTTGAGTGTTTCTATATTGCTTCTTTCTCCATCTCCATATAATGTTATAAATGTTACCTTCTTGGTCATTTGTGATTGCAACACCCACTGCAGGCTGGTAAAAGTCAACTTAGAAAGCGAAGACGCATCTGGTCCTGTCACATCAGTTGTTGAGTTATAAGCTCAAATTTCTTTATCTTAATTGTCATATGGAACTATACCATATGTTAGTTGTATGTGAAACTAACAGTTACTTTGATATATTTTTTTGAAAAAAAATTGTCAAAATAATCACTTGATAGGTATTATATTACAATGATACTTGAATGTTGTTGATGTGTAAATCTGAAAACTTGAAAGATTTGTAATTGGTACTTCCTTTTTAACAAGCTGTATCCATCATTGTTTTTCGGCATATTTCGGTTAAGCACAAGCTGTTTATACTTAACAAATATAGCCCGCGCCCCGCAGCGGAGCGCGGGCAAACCCACTCGTTTCTTTAACAAACTAAATTGCAAGTCCACATATGACATACAGCCCCGCATCAGCGCGGGCAAACCCACTCGTTTCTTTAACAAACTAAATTGCAAGTCCACATATGACATATTCAAGTGTGGAATGACTATAACAACCAATTGGAAGACTTTGACCACTCCTGTGGATGGTACTTGACTTTATGTTGGTGATTTGTTACATTGATTTTCTAAAGACTATCCTTTTGGAAAGTAGGTCTAGAAAAGTTCATTTTGAAAACTTGCTTAAACATTATTTAGTTTTGGACATATGGCGTATACAATATCTTTGGCATTTTGATACTACGACTGCACAAGTATGAATTTTATCCTCAAATACTTAGATTGTTGTATCTAATAACTATGTCTACTTGTGTATTAACTGATTTGATTGATTAATTTGAAAAATGATTGGTATAAATTTGAAGAAAAAAAAAACGCATAATAAATTTGTCATATGATTTAAGAATTATGCATGTATTTAGGCTCGTGTTTTATGTTTAATATCATTACTCTTAAAGTAACGGGTTCTCTTAAACAAACAAAACACATACGGAGTATATAAAAAACACACACACGGAGTATATGTCTCATAAGTTTATAAAAAACTTGAACTTACTAACATTCATAAAAAAATGTTATACCGAAAAGAAAAGATCACTTGTCGAACGGATATCTTGTAAATAGAAAGCTTTTTTCTGAGTTGAGAAATATTTAATGAGATATGTTCACATGACTTTTGTTAGTTTCATTTTTCTTTTTAAGTAATTGTGAGGTAAAATCATTGTCATTTCTCGACCTAATTAAAAGACAAATATCGGATTACCTTCGCTTCCAAATCCCCAAAAAGTCGTCGTCAGCGTCTCACCTATAGTTAAGGTTTTTGAGAGAAAAAATAATTACGCAATAAGAAATATCAATGTTTTAAAACCCGGTTTTTTACTTGACCCGGTTTAGTGACCGGGTCACCTTTTCAACCGGTTAAATTGCCGAGTTAAACCGGTTCTATACATATTATATTTTTTCATATATTTAATATATTGTGTTGTACGATCTCATAATTTATCTTACGTTCAATTAAATGATGAAAAATATTGAGTCTTTACTCATTAACTTTTGTTGTTTAGTTCAATATTTATAAAATTATAGTAAAGAGTTATAAAAACAATTAACTCGTTATTACAAGTTGTAATAGATTGACTATAATAGAAAAAGAGTAAATTGCATGGTTCGTCCATGTGGTTTAGGCCAAAAATTATGGTCGTCCTTGAACTTTTTTTTTGCCCCATTCATCCTTAAAAACAAACTATGTAACACCATTCATCTCTATCTCTAACGATCGTTATTTTTCTTAGTTAAGTTCAGTTAACCCCACCCACGTGCGTCACACGTGAGGGTATTTTTGTCCTTGTCCTTTTGCCCCGTTTATAATTTTTTTTAAATTTTTATAAAATAAAAGGTATATAATTTATAAAAATATTTATACTTTGAAAAAATATTTATAAAAAAATATTCGAAAAAAATATTTATACTTCGAAAAAAATATTTATTTTAAAAACTTAGAAAAAAAGTATTTTATTTTATACTTCAGAAAAAAGTATTTTATACTTCGAAAAAAAAGGATTTTGGTTATTAAAAAAATTGAAGTCTAGTTGAAAATTTTTATTTTATAATTTTTTTTCTCCTTTTGTTGTCAACTTTTCATTATGTTAGGGTTAGTCTTGTTTTGATCCATTTATTATTGTCCAGGGGAATGTGTTCATGCGATTTTTATTACAACAATGTCTTTGTAATTTGTGTTCTGGTCAGATTTTTATTTTAATCAGTATAATGATGGTCTGATTACATTCCGCTGCTTTAGAGGTAAGTGTCAATCATCATCTATTCATAAAATATAATTTTATTTTTAAAAGATTGGGTTTAAAATTTTATAAAATATAAACTTTATAAATATTTTTTTCGAAGTATAAAAGCTTTTAGAAAAAATTTCAAAGTAAAAAATTTTATTTTAAAGTTTTAAAAAAAATGTTTTTTCGAAATATAAATATTTTTTTTGAAATATAAATTTTTTCAAAGTATAAATATTTTTTCGACGTATAAAATTTTAAAAAATATTTACCATATTGTTTTTTATCTAAAAGAAAATACCAACAATCAAAATGACAAAATCAAAAATACCCTCACGTGTGAAGCACGTAGATGGGGTTAATTGAAGTTAACTAAGAAAAATAACGATCGTTAGAGATAAGGATGGATGGTGTTACATAGTTTGCTTTTAAGGATGAACGGGGAAAAAAAGATCAGGACGACCATAAGGATTTGGCCTAAACCACAGGGACGAACCGTGCAATTTACTCAAAAAAAACTAGTATGTTACCCGCGCAAAGCAGCGTTTTTTGAGCAATTTTTTTTTAACGACAGATTTTATTAAGAGACTAGCAAGACGCTAGAAAATTACAAAATAGAATGGGACGGGTTTTTAACCCAATCAAACCAGCTAACATTTAGCTTACAACGATACCTACACCAAGAAAAAGACCTAGTCACTACGTCATCGAATAACATCGCCATAAGAGGAGAACTTACCTCAAAAATCAACTTATTTCGGAAATTCCAAACAAGCCACCAAATGATAAAGAAAACACCTTCAAGCACCTCTAAACGAAGACCTTGAAGACGAATACTAGACAACCAAACACTCCACTCCTCGAACGAAGAAACCTTCATTAAGATGATATCCCACCAAGTAGAAATCTTACGGTAAATATCTCTAGCCATTGAACATGAGAAGAAAATGTGCATTGCGGTTTCAGCAGCCTTACCACAAATCAGACATAATATTGAAGGAATATCCAAAGCTCTACGGGACAAGTTAAATCTGGTAGGCAAACTATCCAACTTGACCTTCCATGCGTGCACATTAACTTTAATCGAAACCGCTTTTAACCATCTAATTTTAAAAGAAACATCAGGTAACGTATGATCATCTATGTGTCTCCTAACAGAAGCAACTGTAAACTCACCCGAGCCCATTAAAGACCAAACCCACCTATCATGCATATCAGGAAGAGTGAATCCTTTGAGATTTTCCAGCAAGTTAGAAAACTGATCAAATTCCACACCACCTCTAGGACAACGTCGAAAAAACCTCCCAACATCTTCCTGAGCCAACTTGTGCGCTACTGTAATGTTCTTGTTTGATTCCAAAATGGATAAAAATATAAAAATATAAAAAATTAATAAAAATATATCAAAACGGATGTTGAATTAAAGAGCACAAAATTTTGAAAAATATGGTGAAATTAAATCATAAAATAATAATTAGATAAAAAGATATTTCAATTTAAAAATAAAAATGATTTTTTAATTAAGAAGTGACACATGTCATTTTAAGATGTGTTTCTCTAAAATGAGATGGATGGTCAAGATTACACATAACAAAAAGTTGCTATATAAAATGAGATGGATGTGTTTGTTGTTAAAAAATGATATTTTCATAAAAAGAAAGGAAAACATTTGAATTTTCAGAATTTCTAAATATGAAAATGTCCTAAATGTTTTATAATGTAGTATAGATATTGAGAAAAGTTCATTTGAGGACAAGTTTCTACCCGCATATTGAGGGAAAAATCCCCACCATCCATTTGAGTTTGATCTTTTTTTTTTGAACGGCAAATGGAATTTTATTAAAAAAGGGCTAGAAAGAAACTAGCAGACGATATACACGCAAAAACGATCCAACAAA
>BQNB010063242.1:0-35765 GCA_026074375.1 Tanacetum coccineum | reverse complement strand
AGATTAGGCGTGATCAGAAAGAGAGGTTGGATATGGGATCACCGACTCGTGGGATGAGATAGTTGAGACCCTGCAAGGGGCACCCGTTAGTACTGACACAGAGTTGGGTTGACATATGACAGCATTTGAGACTAGGGTTAGGCAAGACACGGATGAGATTTATACGAGGTTAGACGATAAGAAGAGTCAGAGACAGTTATTGGTTGGTCGGCTCAATATGTTTATTTAGAGACAAACGAACACATGCATATATACGTCATCTGATGGAGACAGAGGCTAGATTATCCCAAGAGGCTTGGAGGCGATCGATGGATGCGAGTGATATTGCCCGTGGAGAGGTTATGTCACTGTGCACTACCGTACTGGGTCAGATGTCAGAGAGTAGAGAGTTGCATGCTGTAGATCGCAGGAGACAGGATGTGACTTCAAAGATGCTGAAGGTAGACCATAGGAGATCTGCAAAGATGAGAGAGTTGAGGACAGCTGATCGTTTTTTTATTTTTTTTTCTTTTTTTGTACCCGATAGCAATAGCTTATACAAACATTGACAGTGATGCAGTCATTACAGGGATAGGTGACCACACTACAGAGACAGGTAGCAGCACTACAGGGACAGGTTACCGCACAGCAGGGACAGCAGGGACCCACTGGAGGTCCTGCACAGCCAGAGCTGCCAGAGGGAGCTGGTAGCAGTTCATATATTAGATCATGTTATGGCTAGTCATTTTGTATATAGCCTACTAAGTATTACGGGTTCAATCCCGGCTAGTAAGGATTTAAGTTGTTATGTTTATTTTGTAACCTAATCGTTATGATCATTTTGTATCTGAACCATTCATGTATGTTTTCCAATTTATATATGGAATGGTTGTATTATGTCACGTCTGTAATCAAATTTGTTTATGAATGAATGTCGATTTGGTTATATCATTGTTGATTACAATTTAGTTGTATATTTCACTGTGTGATGTGATCTCACTTTATTTATCATGTATATGTCATGTCATGGTTATGATTTTATGAAATCTAACAGGTATTGTATTTTCTTGTGATTGAAGAAAATGGCACCAAAATGAGCCACAAGGTCAACACCGGCCACAACAACCCCAGCCCCAACAGCAACCACCACCACATCGGTCACTAATGCCCAACTTCAGGCAATGATTGACCAAGGTATCACTGCTGCTTTAGCAGCACGTGATGTAAACAGGAATGGCGATGACAACCATACTTCGAGAACGGATGGCAGAAGGACTGAACGCGTTGCTCGAGAGTGCACTTACCAAGACTTTATGAAGTGCAAACCTCTATATTTCAAAGACACTGAGGGAGTTGTTGAATTAACTCAATGGTTTGAAAGGATGGAGACTGTTTTCCGCATAAGCAACCGCTCTGTGGAAAATCAGATTAAGTTTTCCACTTGTACTCTTCTAGCAGGTGCTCTAACATGGTGGAATTCCTATGTTATGACTGTTAGTCACGATGTTGCATATGCAATGACTTGGGCCGATCTAAGAAAGAAAATGACTGACAAGTACTGTTCAAGGAACGAGATGAAAAAGCTCAAGGCTGAATTGTAGAATTTAAAAGTGAAGGGTACTGATGTGATAGGGTACAACCAATGTTTCCAGGAACTAGCATTGCTGTGTGTTAGGATGTTTCCTGAGGAGTCTGACAAGATTGAAAGGTACGTCGGCGGATTGCCCGACATGATCCATGGAAATATTATAGCATCAAAGCCGAAAACCATGCAAGAGGCTGTTGAAATGGCCACTGAACTAATGGATAAGAAAGTCAGCACCATTGCTGAAAGACAGGCTAAGAACAAAAGGAAGTTTGAAAACACTTCCCGAAATAATCAAAACCAACAACAACAGAACAAGAGGCAGAACACTGGCAGGGCTTATACTGCAGGGACTGGTGAAAAGAAGCCATACGGGGGATCTAAACCCCTATGCGCTAAATGCAACTATCACCACGACGGTCCGTGTGCTCCAAAATGCCACAAATGCAACAAATTTGGCCATTTTGCCCGTGACTGTAGGAGTGCGGGAAATGCCAACAATTCTAACAATCAAAGGGGTACTGGGTCAGGCCAGAAACCTACTTGCTTCGAGTGTGGAGTTCAAGGACACTTCAAGAGGGAATGTCCAAAGCTGAAGAACAACAAAAACCATGGAAATCAAGTTGTTAATGACAGGGCTCCAGCCAAAGTGTATGCGGTGGGACATGCAGGGACAAACCTAGACTCTAATGTCGTGACGGGTACGTTCCTTCTCAACAACCGCTATGCTTCTATATTATTTGATACTGGTGCCGATAGGAGTTTTGTGTCTACTGCATTTAGTTCCCAAATTGATATCACGCCATCTACCTTAGATCACTATTATGATGTCGAACTAGCTGACGGGAGAATAATTGGGCTAACACTATCCTTAGGGGTTGCACATTAAATCTCCTGAACCACCCATTTAACATAAATTTAATGCCTGTAGAACTTGGTAGTTCGATTGTTGGGAATTCACTTTTACGTGACGACATTACAGAATTACCATAGTTTATCATAGCCACATACGCGAGGACTAGAATAGGCAACTATGTATAGTTTAGAGGTGTATGGGCTATAAATACCCCTCTATGGCTTCCATAGAGGGGTTGAGTCTTTTGTAACATTCATTCATTTTCCATCTATTCACACATCCATTTTCCATCCCACTTACTCTCTTCTATAGAAATGGCTATCATGTGGTTTGACTCACCAAGACCACCGGATCTTAGTTTCCGTAGACCTTCAATTGGTATCAAGAGCCATGGCAACATACTCTTGGGTCGGATTTATCTTTAGGGTCCGTTTGGTCTTGTCACTTTGTCATGTCGTTGTGATGTCTTGGTCCTAACAGTCAATTTCTTATTTCATTTTAGTATCTTATTTTTTTTCGTTTACAAAGGAGTGCGAATTTTTTTGGGTTGCGAGACACTGTTTATAACAGTTTTTTTTATTATTTTTTATAAGTTATGTTTGGTCCCTTCTTGTCTTCCAAAAATTCATATACACAGTTTTATTTTTTTGTCTCAGCTTATTTAAGCTTATATCACAAGCTTATTTTTGAGCTAATCGGTTTCTTTTTGGTTCCATATAGTTTGAAAAAGGCAACAACTCAGATACATGTTTTTGGGTATAGTTCAATCGAACGAGTTCAAAAACTCAAGAATCGAACCAGTACAAGCCAAGAAGGATCGAACGAGTTATAACCAATGAGGATCGAACGAGTGTACTCATTGAGGATCGAACGAGTTATAACTAATAAGGATCGAACGAGAGTACTCATTGAGGATCGAACAAGTTATAACCAATGAGGATCGAACGAGAGTACTCATTGAAGATCGAACGAGTTATAATCATTGAGGATTGAACGAGTTATAACCAATGAGGATCGAACGAGAGTACTCATTGAGGATCGAACGAGTTATAAACTATGTGGATCGAACGAGTGCACTTTTCAAGGATCGAACGAGTCGAAACCAAGAGGGACCGAACGAGCTGTTTTGAGGTGCACCCTTGTGAGCCGAACCAATTTTAAGTGGAACAACCCAACCGGGTCAACTCGGTAATTACCGAGTTGACTCGGGTCAAACTCAAATGAGTCAAAATGGAGTCACGGTCCAATCAGAAATGGAAAAAGAAGACAGACTCGAGTTAAACCACAAACATAACAATACCATCAACCAATATCTACACACCACAAAATCACAGCCTCTTTACATCAAATCCACAATCAAGCTAACCTATCCCTTCATCCAACGCCAAATCTAATCCTATCCCACCTCCTTCATCAACAAGACTCGACACATAATTAACCCTTAAGATCTCAGTTATTGGTTTCGTGTTTAGCAATTCATTTAAAGATCTCTACAAGATCATAAACACGAATTCAACCTCATCATTGATCTATGATATTCGAATTCAAAGAAAATACGTATAACAATTGGGTTATAGTATTTTTCTTTGTTTCGATTAAAAAGCAAACAAACAAGAAAGCCGAAACCTACCCCCCCCCCACCTAACACATAGACCCTCCAAAGGATCTTGAAGCATATCTTTTGAAGTCACATCTTGTTCGATCAGGACAACCAAAGAACACATATGTGGTTGTTTCATATTGTTTGTGATAAGAAGTTATAAGTGGTTAAATTGTTGTAGTAATTTTATTTAGAGATTGATGAGAGGTGTGTGAGTGATGCGTATGATTTGTGAAAGGGTTTTGTGGCTGCGCCAGGTTGAGAGAAAAAGAAAAGTGGAGGCGTATTATGTGATTAGGGTTATGTTAATATGAGGTGTATTAGGGATTTGTGGTATTATATACCACTTATGGATCGGGTAACAGATAATAGGTCGGGTATACTATTTAAGATGTTGTTGGGCCGAATCAAGTGACATGTCTTTTAACTACACTCTCAATTGGGTAGCATACTCATATTGGATCGGATCAAGTGACTAACCCCACGGTGGGCTCTAATATTTTATACTGCAGGGACAGCAGGGACCCGCTGGAGGTCCTGCACAGCCAGAGCTGCCAGAGGAGGCTTGTAGCAGTTCATAGATTAGATCATGTTATGGCTAGTCATTTTGTATATAGCCTACTAAGTATTACGGGTTCAATCCCGGCTAGTAAGGCTTTAGGTTGTTATGTTTATTTTGTAACCTAATCATATGATCATTTTGTATCTGAACCATTCATGTATGTTTTCCAATTTATATATGGAATGGTTGTATTATGTTACGTATGTAATCGAATTTGTTTATGAATGAATGTGGATTTGGTTATATCATTGCTGATTACAATTCAGTTGTATATTTCACTGTGTGATGTAATCTCACTTTATTTATCATGTATATGTCATGTCATGGTTATGATTTTATGAAATCTAACGGGTATTGTATTTTCTTGTGATTGAAGAAAATGGCACCAAAACGAGCCACAAGGTCAACACCGGTCACAACAACCCCAGCCCCAACAGCAACCACCACCACATCGGTCACTAATGCCCAACTTCAGGCAATGATTGACCAAGGTGTCACTGCCGCTTTGGCAGCACGTGATGCAAACAGGAATGGCGATGACAGCCATACTTCGGGAACGGGTGGTAGAAGGACTGAACGCGTTGCTCAAGAGTGCACTTACCAAGACTTTATGAAGTGCAAACCTCTAAATTTCAAAGGCACTGAGGGAGTTGTTGAATTAACTCAATGGTTCGAAAGGATGGAGATTGTTTTCCGCATAAGCAACTGCTCTATGGAAAATCAGATTAAGTTTTCCACTTGTACTCTTCTAGCTGGTGCTCTAACATGGTGGAATTCCCATGTTATAACTGTCAGTCATGATGTTGCATATGCATTGACATGGACCGATCTGAGAAAGAAAATGACTGACAAGTATTGTCCAAGGAACGAGATGAAAAAGCTCAAGGCTGAATTGTGGAATTTGAAAGTGAAGGGTACTGATGTGATAGGGTACAACCAACGTTTCCAAGAACTAGCACTGCTATGTGTTAAGATGTTTCCTGAGGAGTCTGACAAGATTAAAAGGTACGTTGGCGGATTGCCTGACATGATCCATGGAAATATTGTAGCATCAAAGCCGAAAAGCAAGAGGCTGTTGAAATGGCCACTGAACTAATGGATAAGAAAGTCAGCACCATGGCTGAAAGACAGGTTGAGAACAAAAGGAAGTTTGAAAACACTTCCCGAAACAATCAAACCAACAACAACAGAACAAGAGACAGAACACTAGCAGGGCTTATACTGCAGGAACTGGTGAAAAGAAGCCATACGGGGGATCTAAACCCCTATGCGCTAAATGCAACTATCACCACGACGGTCCGTGTGCTCCAAAATGCCACAAATGCAACAAATTTGGCCATTTTGCCCGTGACTGTAGGAGTGCGGGAAATACCAACAATGATAACAATTAGAGGGGCACTAGGTCAGGCCAGAAACCTACTTGCTTTGAGTGTGGAGTTCAAGGACACTTCAAGAGGGAATGTCCAAAGCTGAAGAACAACAAAAACTGTAGAAATCAAGTTGGTAATGACAGGGCTCCAGCCAAAGTGTATGCGGTGAGACATGCAGGGACAAACCTAGACTCCAACGCCGTGACGGGTACGGTTCCTTCTCAACAACCGCTATGCTTCTATATTATTTGATACTGGTGCCGATAGGAGTTTTGTGTCTACTGCATTTAGTTCCCAAATGGATATCACGCCATCTACCTTAGATCACTATTATGATGTCGAACTAGCTGACGGGAGAATAATTGGGTTAAACACTATCCTTAGGGGTTGCACATTAAATCTCCTGAACCACCCATTCAACATAAATTTAATGCCCGTAGAACTTGGAAGTTTCGACGCTATAATTGGTATGGATTGGTTGGCAAGGTACCAAGCAATCATAGTGTGTGCCGAGAAGATTGTTCGTATCCCCTGGGGAAATGAAACATTAATTGTTCACGGTGACGGAAGCAACCAGGGACACGAGGCTCGTCTGCACATCATCTCGTACTCCAAAACACAAGAATACATGCTAAAAGGATGTCCAGTCTTTTTGGCACATGTTACTACAAAGGAGGTTGAAGACAAGTCGGAGAAGAAGCGACTTGAGGATGTACCAATAGTTCGAGATTTTCCTGAAGTATTTCCTGAGGACTTGTCGGGTCTTCCTCTGACTCGACAAGTGGAATTTCAAATCGATTTGATACCTGGTGCTGCACCCGTAGCTCGGGCGCCTTATCGATTGGCACCTTCTGAAATGAAAGAGTTGTCGAAGCAACTAAAAGAACTATCTGACAAAGGCTTTATAAGACCTAGTTCCTCACCCTGGGGAGCTCCGGTCTTGTTTGTCAAGAAGAAGGATGGATCATTCTGGATGTGCATTGATTACCGGGAATTGAATAAACTAATGGTGAAGAACCGTTATCCGCTCCCAAGAATTGATAATTTATTTGATCAGCTTCAAGGGTCGAGTGTTTACTCGAAGATCGACCTAATGTCAGGTTATCACCAATTGAGGGTTCGAGAAGAAGACATTCCAAAAACCGCTTTTAGAACCCGTTATGGCCATTATAAATTTCAAGTTATGCTGTTTGGTTTGACAACCGCACCTGCCGTATTCATGGACCTTATGAATCGGGTGTGCAAACCATATCTGGATAAATTCGTGATTGTCGTTATTGATGATATTATGATATATTCAAAGAACAAGCAAGAGCACGAAGAGCACCTTAAGCTAATCTTAGAATTGCTTAAGAAAGATGAGTTGTATGCCAAATTTTCCAAGTGTGAATTTTGGATTCCCAAAGTACAGTTCCTTGGTTACGTGATTGATAGTGAGGGCATTCACGTGGATCCTACCAAGATTGAATCCATTAAAGATTTGGCATCTCCTAAGTCGCTAACGGAGGTTCGCCAATTTTTAGGTCTTGCTGGGTATTATCGAAGATTCATTGAAGGGTTTTCGAAGATCGCCAAACCAATGACCAAGCTTACCCAGAAGAAGGTCAAGTTTGTTTAGGGTGATAAACAAGAAGCAGCTTTTCAACTGTTAAAGCAGAAGTTGTGTAGTGCACCAATCTTGGTCTTGCCTGAAGGAAGCGAAGATTTTATCGCATACTCCGATGCTTCAAAGAAGGGTTTGGGTGCTGTGTTAATGCAAAGAGAAAAAGTGATCGCTTATACATCACGCCAACTATAGATTCATGAGAAGAATTATACGACTCATGATTTGGAACTTGGAGCAGTAGTGTTCGCTCTCAAGATTTGGAGGCACTACCTGTATGGAACCAAGTGCACGGTGTTCACTTCTGCTTATTTAGCTGGTCACTACTTATTTTAGCTCTTATTGCTTTGTTCGATAGATAATATAATAGTTGTTTAACTTATTGAGCCTCTTTCCTAGCTTATTTGTCCACACAATTTAAGCATTTTTGCCTTTAAGCCCTTTTAAGCCAAACTGCCACTTTTAAGCTGTATTTTCTAGCTTATTCATTGATAAAGAGAAATTGCATTTGTTTACAGTTGTTAGTATAACTCATTAAGTAATTTCATGTTTTTTATAATTTTTGCTAATTCTTCCAATTTTTTTCAATAAGCCTAAAAATAAGCCAAGGTTGCAGTCTGTTTGGAACTTTTCCATTAGTTCAGGGGTACCCGTTTGCATTGTAGTGTAAATTCATAATAGTTTGCCCGCCTACCCTTTAGTCTCGTTTCTTACACTTTCTACCCTAGACTTTTCGAAAAAAAATAAAAGGGGAAAGACACTTGGCCCGGGTGAGCAAGACTCGAACCCAGGACCAAGCGATACGATCCCCTTTTAACACACACCCTTACCACTGCGCCCTTGGGTCTTTTTCGTTAAAGACTCAAGGGCTTGTGTATTTATACACAATTTATCCCTTTAAGCTTAATTAACTGTGACATGTCTTATTCGGGCTTATTCCTTAAGCCAATTTCGTGTTTCTTATTTTTCGTAGGATCTTCATAGTATAAAGTATTTTTAGAAAAAATTTCAGAATTTTTCGAAATAGTTTAATATTTTTTATAATTTAATTTCATTAAAAGTTTATTTAATTCATAAAAAATACAAAAATTATCAAAAAAATATTTTGCTTTTTAGAAAATTTTCTTTTGTCCATATAGTTTGAAAGGTAAAATATCAAAAAATTTCATAGGGGTCCATTTTACAACAACTTTTATACTTTTTAACGAACGCGGTCCGGTGCGGATTTGTTTGAACTCGTTTTGGGTCAAACGAACTCCGTTTTCGGTCTAGTCTTTTTCATTCTTCGTTATTTGGTCCCTAGAGTAGTTTAGAAGTGAAAAATTCTTCGTAGGGTTATTTTTAAAGATTTTAGGTTTTCCCCCTTTGTTCGGATCGGGCTCTCGTTTTCTTAGTTTAAGTTTTCCATAATTTTCTAGGTTTTTCTTAAACGTTTTAGGTTCGTTATTATCTAATGTGACTTTTTCAACTTCCAAAATTATATACTTCCTGCCTTCAAACTCAAAATCTTCCTATTTGGATCGATTTTCCTTCCAGCCTCGTTGGGGATAAACGACCCGGGAACATTCTATACTACTTCTCGGTATCATTGATCTTGTTGATTTTTAGACTAATATATATTATATATTTTATTATATATTATATATATATACGGTGTAAATCTCACCGATCAATTTTTGGCGCCGTTGCATATGCAATGACTTGGGTCGATCTGAGAAAGAAGATGACTGACAAGTATTGTCCAAGAAACGAAATGAAAAAGCTCGAGGCTGAATTGTGGAACTTGAAAGTGATAGGTACTGATGTGGTCAAGTACAACCAACGTTTCTAAGAACTAGCACTGCTGTGTGTTAGGATGTTCCCTGAGGAGTCAGACAAAATTGAAAGGTATGTCGGTGGATTGCCCGACATGATCCATGGAAACATTGTAGCTTCAAAGCCAAAACTAGCAAAGGCCTGTTAAATGGCCACTGAACAATGGACAAAGAAGTCCAGTAACCATTGCTGAAAACAAGAGGAAGTTTGAAAACACTTCCCGAAACAATCAGAATCAACAACAACAAAATAAGAGGCAAAACACCGGCAGGGCATACACCGCTGGATCGGGTGATAAGAAACAATATGGGGGATCTAGACCCCTATGCTCAAAGTGCAATTACCACCATGACGGTCCATGTGCTCCAAAGTGCTACAAATGCAACAAATTTGGCCACATCGCCCGTGACTGTAGGAGTGCGGGAAATGCCAACAACACTAACAACCAAAGGCGCCGGATCGGGATCAAGACCTACTTGTTTTGAGTGCGGAGATCAGGGACACTTCAAGAAGGAATGTCCAAAGCTGAAGAACAACAAAGGCAACCGTGGTAATCAATATGGGAAGGACACTGCTCCAGCAAAAGTGTATGCGGTGGGACGTGCGGGGACTAACCCAGACTCCAATGTCATGACAGGTACGTTCCTTCTAAACAACCGCTATGCTTCTATTTTGTTTGATACTGGTGCCGATAGGAGCTTTGTGTCTACTGCATTTAGTTCCCAAATGGATATCATGCCATCTACATTAGATCACTATTATGATGTCGAACTAGCTGACGGGAGGATAATTGGGTTAAACACTATCCTTAGGGGTTGCACATTAAATCTCCTGAACCACCCATTCAACATAAATTTAATACCCGTAGAACTTGGTAGTTTTGACGCTATAATTGGGATGGATTGGTTTTGGAAAAGTACCAAGCAATCATTGTGTGTGCCGAGAAGATCGTTCGTATCCCTTGGGGAAATGAAACATTAATTGTTCATGGTGACGAAAGCAACCAGGGACACGAGACTCGTCTGCACATTATCTCGTACTCTAAAACACAAGAATACATGCTAAAAGGATGTCCAGTCTTTTTGGCACATGTCACTACAAAATGAAGGTTAAAGAAGACAAGTCGGAGAAAAAAAGCGACTTGAGGATGTACCAATAGTTTGAGATTTTCCTAAAATCTTTCCTGAGGACTTGCCGAGTCTTCCTCTAACTCGACAAGTGGAATTCCAAATCGATTTGGTACCTAGTGCCGCACCCGTAGCTCAGGCGCCTTATCGATTGGCACCACTGAAATGAAGAGTTGTCGGAGCAATAAAAGTAACTATCTGACCAACGGCTTTTATAAGACCTAGTTCCTCACCCTGGGGAGCTCCGGTCTTGTTTGTCAAAAAGAAGGACGGATCGTTCCGGATGTGCAATAATGATTACCGGAATTGAATAAACTAAACGATGAAGAAACCTTATCCGTCTATTCTAAGAATTGATGATATTTATTGATCAGCTCCAAGGGTCGAGTGTATACTCAAAGATCGACCTAAGGTCAGGTGATCACCACTGAGGGTTCGAGAAGAAGAACATTCCGAAACCGCTTTCAGGACCCGTGACGACCATTATGAATTTCACGTTATGCCTTTGAGTTTGACAACGTCACCTGCCGTAAATTCAGACCTTATGAATCAGTCGGGTGTGCAAACCATATCTGGATAAATTCGTGATTGTCTTTATTGATGATATTCTGATATATTCAAAGAACAAGCAAGAGCACGAAGAGCACCTTAAGCAAATCTTAGAATTGCTTAAGAAGGAGGAGTTGTATGCCAAGTTTTCCAAATGTGAATTTTGGATTCCTAAAGTATAATTCCTAGGTCACGTGATTGATAGTAAGGGTATTCACATGGATCCCGCCAAGATCGAATCCATTAAAGATTGGGCATCTCCTAAGTCACCAACGGAGATTCGTCAATTTTTAGGTCTTGCTGGGTATTACCGGAGGTTCATTGAAGGGTTTTCAAAGATCGCCAAACCGATGACCAAGCTCACCCAGAAGAAGATCCAGTTTGTTTGGGGTGATAAACAAGAAGCAGCCTTTCAACTGTTAAAGCAGAAGTTGTGCAGTGCACCAATCCTGGCCTTACCTGAAGGAAGCGAAGATTTTATCGCATATTGCGATGCTTCAAAGAAGGGTTTGGGCGCTTGTTAATGCAAAGAGAAAAGTGACTGTGCTTACGCATCACGACCAACAAAATTCATGAGAAGATAATACGACTCAGGATTTGGAACTTGAAGCAGTAGTGTTTGCTCTCAAGATTTGGAGGCACTACCTGTATGGAACCAAGTGCACGGTGTTCACTGATCATAAAATCCTACAACACATTCTTAATCAGAAAGAGTTGAACATGAGGCAACGTTGTTGGTTGGAATTGCTCAGTGATTACGATTGTGAGATTCATTATCACCCGGGAAAGGCAAACGTTGTTGCTGATGCTCTAAGCAGGAAGGGGAGAGATCAACCATTAAGAGTTCGAGCCTTAGTCATGACTATTGGCTTGGATCTTCCAAACAAAATCTGAATGCTCAGACTGAAGCACGAAAAACCAGAGAACACAAGAATGAGATTTGGAGGAAGGTTGGTTGAAAACGCTAAAAATCCGGAGGCGATCCGGACAGAAAAGTTGGAACCTCGTGCGGATGGAACTCTATGCCTCAATGACAGGAGTTGGCTACCCTGTTATGGCGATTTGGGGATTGTGATCATGCACGAGTCCCACAAATCAAAATACTTTATACATCCGGTTCTGACAAATCGGTACCACAGATATGAAGAAGCTATATTGGAGCCTAATTGAAAGCCGACAGCCGCCACCTATGTTAGCAAGTGTTTGACCTGTGCTAAGGTCAAGGCCGAACATCAAAGACCATCAGGATTGTTGGTACAGCCTAAGATACCTGAATGGAAATGGGACAACATCACTATGGATTTTGTCACTAAGCTTCCTAAGACGTCGCAAGGTTACGACACCATTTGGGTGATTGTGATCACACACAAAAGTCCTCGCAAGTTTTCACACCAATGAGAGAGACTGATCCTATGGATAAACTTGCAAGAATTTACCTAAAGGAGGTTGTCACGAGGCATGGAGTACCTGTTTCAATCATTAATAAATCGCGACCCGAGGTTGCTCAATCCCAACATCTGGAGGTCACTTCAAATGCTTTAGGTACAAACTGGATATGAACTTGCGTACCATCCACAAACAGACGGGCAAAGCGAGAGGACCATTCAAACTCTCGAGGATATGCTGCGTGCTTGTGCGATCGACTTTGGAAAGGGTTGGGTTAACCATTTACCATTAGTCGAGTTCTCATATAACAATAGCTATCACGCTAGCATCAAGGCCGCACCATTCGAAGCACTTTATGGTCAAAAGTGTCGTTCACCTGTTTATTGGACTGAAGTTGGAAAAGCTTAAATCCTTGGTCCAGAACTGATTCAAGAGACCACTGAGAAAATCATCCAGATCATGCAAAGGATGCAAGCCGCTCGTGATCGACAGAAGAGTTACGCCGATTTAAAGCGTAAGCCGATGGAATTCCAAGTCGGGGATAAAGTTATGCTTAAAGTTTCGCCTTGGAAAGGGGTCATACGTTTTGGAAAACGGGGGAAGTTAAACCCTTATGTTGGACCTTTCAAGGTGTTAGAAAAGGTCGGAGAGGTTGCTTACAAGCTCGAGCTTCCAAAAGAGCTGCGTATAGTTCATAATACATTCCATGTGTCCAATCTGAAAAAGTGTCATGCCGACGAACCATTAGCCGTTCCGTTGGATGGACTTCATCTTGATGACAAGCTTCATTTTGTTGAGGAACCATTAGAAATAGTGGGCCGTGAAGTTAAACGGTTGAGGCAAAGTCAGATCCCATTAGTCAAGGTTCGATGGAACTCCAAGAGAGGTCCTGAGTTCACGTGGGAACGTGAAGACCAATTCAAGAAGAAATACCCACACCTCTTCACCAAGACCACACCGTCGTCAAGTGCTGCATCGTGAGCCTTGAGGACAAGGCTCGTTTAACGGGGGAAGTCTATAACACCCTGTGTTTTCAAGTCATTGACGACGTCGATAAATCCACAATGTACCTTTTGTATTGTACGCATTTGCTTTAAATCATAAATGTTAAGCTAAATCGCGTAAGCTAAAAATTAGCGTTCAATGTAAACGGGCATCAAACGATTAAACGTTTGCATCAAGCAAGTATTAAATAATTATTTTGAGAATAATTATGGTCTTTGTTCATTGTATTTTTATCGATTACGTAAGTTAAATTCGTTTCACGACAAATTAAGTTTAGGCATACCCGGAACCACAAAAATAATTCTACGCTTCAACAAATACCCACATTTATACCCAATACATAAAAACTACAAAAATATATCATGTATATCTTATATATGCTGATATTATAGCCATTTATATAAAGTTATATAAAGAAAATCTTACCATTTGGTCAATGTACATCATAACTCATTAATACCTAGCCATACCTTGTTACTTTGACTCAAGACAAGAACCCTTGAAACCCTCATCTTGCTCTTGGACTTCTATACTTACCTTTTTGACCAAGACTTCCATATATACATGCATTACATAAGAGAGATAACACATACATGCTTAAACACTTAGCAAAAATCAAACAATACTCCCTTTAGCTCACATATAAGCTACGGCAAACAACCACCCCTTTAACAAATCCATACAAAATTTTCTACAACCCATACACACCTATACACATCCATCCTAAGATATTCTAAGGTATTTCCAAGCATTGGCTAAGCATTTCCAAGTATTAATCAAGTGAAAGGAAGCTAGGGTTTTTATTAAGAAAATAAGGGTTTTCTTAAGTGCAAGCTTGGATTCTAGGGCTAAACAAGGGTTTAGCATTTGTTTATCATCATCTTCACACATCCTAAGGTCTACTAGAACTCTTTTTGTTCTTATAATTTTCATTTTTATGCATATGGTTATTTCTATTTAGTTTAATCACCATTTAAGTTTTTATTCATGGAAATGAAGTTTGCACTTGTAATGGTCATTTTGTATACTTATATACATGTGGTGTTATTACTTATATCATACTAAAAAGGATGAGGAAATATTGTATTAAGTTGTTTTGGTGTAAAAATGATTATGGGATAATTAGGGTTTTTAATAGTTTCTTAATATGTTTCAAGTGAAAGAAATACAAATGACATGTTAAGGTTAATTATGGACTTATATTGATGTTATATGATCATTAAAATGAGGTTATATCAAGATAAGAAAACTTGTACACTTATGGTTTATATGGAAAATGGCTATATATGAACTCATAATAAAAGGGATTATTTATGAAAGTTATAAACTATAAAGTATTATGATGGACTTGTGAAGTTGGACAAGAGGACAACTATGGACAATGGACACTTAATATATGTATGATTTATAACATATATGGTATATGAGACTTGTGGTAAAATACAAAAGTGGTAAAGTATAAAGAAAAGGTTAAAAATGGATTCAACAAGCTCAACCAAACATTCTGTCCAAGATCCGAATTTTTACATATATATTTTATGTGATAAGAAAATATGTACACTTATAGTTATTATGTAAAAAGTACAAAGTGGTAAAACATAAAAATAAGGTCAAAAATGAACCTATGAAAGTTATGTAAACATTCTGTCCTAAGTGTTATAAAAATATACTTATTTTATATTTTTATAAGATAATACATTTCATGACGATTCCGAAAAAGTAAGAAACTTGTTAAACGGATTAATAACGAAAAAGTTACGGTAAAAACAAGTTATACGCTATTAAACGGAGTCGTAAAAGAATTTTTATAAAAACATTTTATAAAAATTGTATAAACAGCAAGTGTTGATATTTTTAACAAATAATACATATTTTTGGGATTCCAAAATGATAAGAATCGTAATTTTTCAATTAATAACGAACGAGTTATGAATTTCGCGAGTTTACGACAATTAATACTTTTATAAAACTATTTTTATAAAAGTTACTATTCATGACAGAAAGTTATATTTTTGTAAACCTCATAAAATTATAGAACTTTCAAAAATGAGAACGTCCTCGAAAGAATCGTTAAAAACGGAGCTATAACGAATAAAATACGACATTTACGGGTTTTACGACAACGAATACAATTTAAATAAAAGTCACGTCTGATGTGAACAGTAAAAGTTACTGTTCACCAGAGGGTCAAAATATCGAAAATGTCAAATTATGATAACTCGTCCTAATACGAAAAGATGGGCATAAGAAACGTCAAAATCGGGCTTAAAACGCAAAAGTTATGCTAGTTTTACTAAAACGGTAATTATAAACGTTTTAACTTATTAAACACAATTTTACCAAAACCATTAGTTGGTGATTGAACTATATAGAATTATATGTGGTTATCAAAGTACTATATTACTAGGGAGTTTCATAATGAGGCCTCTTCGGATGGCGTATCGACGAGTTGTTGGATTTACGATTTAAAGTGTCCTAACTCCTCGAACGTCATGTCATGACCTCTTAGATTATGATAGCCCGAACGATAGTACGATGTAACAACTATAAGATTATATTCAAGTACTCGGTACTTATACGACCTATGATAATTTAGGTTGCATTCGATCTTTTACGTGACGCTTTATCTGCGATATTTGGATTATCAGAACTCAAGGTGAGTTCATAGCCCCACATTTTTACGATTTCAATGATTTATAATTATGGGGTGGAAACATGCTTTGTTTTATAAATTGGACGCAAGTATTGATTACATGTTTGCCTAAGTTGCGATAACCCAGTTAAGTCCCATGTCATGAACTGTCAATTGCATAGATGTAGTTGGGAATTACATTATGTGAGCGCGAATGTTATTTAATAGATCTATTCGGGAAACGACCTCCCCGTTCGGGTGACTAGCTATCACCGAGAACGAACGTTATAGCATGTCGAATTTTAGGATGTTTAGGGTAGACATCCGGATGGGCGTAAATTGCAATATATAGTTTAATTGCAAGAAAGATCGTCGAGCTTCAGTGTCATGAGCTTAGTGTAAATGTAATCTAGTTTTGTGATGTCTGCATGTGTTGCATTATCACGGGAAAAGTCTTGCGGTCCTGCATATTATGATTTATCAAACCTATGAATTCACCAACATTATTGTTGACGTTTTTATAAGCAATGTTTTCAAGGAGATCAATAGCAATGGGATGCCAAAGATGCATTGGGTTATAATTTGGATTGCAAAACGCTTAAAGATTTAGGTGCATCATATTTTTGGGGAATGGTATTGTCAACTTTTTGTAATATTCAACAATGGACAGTAAACTATATGCTTTGTATTAAGTCTTTCAATTAAATCCAATGTATCATTTTAATACGACTTTTTGTGTCATTCTTATATATCTTGTGCTGTTGATCTTGAAGTAACACGCCCCCGACCCTTATTCCGCTGCGACCCAATTTGGGGGTGTTACAACCAGGCTGCATCAACATTAGCTAAACCTCCTATAAAGAATGACTGGTATTTGTTGTTTCAACCAATGTTCGATGAATAAACCTCCAAGTGTTGTATCTACCCTAATTTCTGCTTCAACTCTACCTCCACAAAATACAGTCGGAGCTTCTTCATCTACTTCCATTGATAAAGATGCTCCCTATCCAAGTACTTTACCAAACAATGAAACAACAACCTCTCTAATCAATTCTACAAATGCTGAACCAAATGAAGAAGTTGCAGTGTTTGATAGTGACACATTTACAAATCCATTTGATCCTCTAGATACCAGCTCAGCTGAATCATCTTCAAGGATTGTAGACACTTCAAACATGCACACCTTCCAAAAACCTCAAATCAACACCAAAAGATAGACACAGGATCATCCATTAGTGACAATAATCGGCAATCCATCTAAACCTCTTTCGACTAGACGTCAACTTGCTACCGACGCCTTATGGTGCTATTTTCATGCATTTCTTTTCAAAGAAGAGCCGAAGAATTATAAAGAAGCCATGATTGAATCTAGCTGGATCGTAGCTATGCAAGAGGATATTCATGAGTTTGAGTGGCTTGAAGTATGAGAATTAGTACCACGACCAGACAAAGTTATAATCATCAACCTAAAGTGGATCTGCAAAGTTAAACTTGATGAATATGGCAGGGTTCTAAAAAATAAGGCTCGATTAGTTGCTAAAGTTTATCGTCAAGAAGAAGGAATAGATTACGAAGAGTCATTTGCATTGGTTGCGCGTATTGAAGCCATTCGCATCTTTATCGCCTATGATGCTCACATGAACATGACAGTATTCCAAATGGACGTGAAGACTGCTTTTCTCAATGGCGTTCTCAAAGAAGAAGTATACGTGAGTCTACCTGTAGGATTCGCTGATCAAGAACATCCAACACATGTTTTTTGACTAAAGAAGGCATTGTATGGATTGAAACAAGCGACAAGGGCTTGGTACGACTTGCTATCTAAGTTCCTACTATCTCAACAATTCATCAAAGGTGCAGTTGATCCAACTTTGTTCACACAGAAGGAAGGAGAGCACATAATATTGGTACAAATATATGTCGATGACATCTGTGGGGTCCCAATGATTATATCTTAATCTCTTATTGCATGTATAAAAGTTAGTAACTTTGGATAAATCCAAAACTACTATAGTAGAAACTTTGTGTGATATCTCAAAGTCTATGCGAAATTTAGACTTTGAGCAATAAGAAGAATATCAATGAAACAGTCATTCTAGAACACAAAATTAACAAAACAAACTTTTAGCCTCAATATTAAAACAATCACTCTTAACTAGTGATAGGGTTACAAACAACCTTGAAGCTATGTGTATATATGTGTGTGTATATCTCTATGTCTCTATGTAAAACCATAACCTAGGATCTCCTTTTATATACCAAGGAGTCCTTTACAAGATAACTACAATCTTCTATAATTCTAATATGATACTATAAATCTTCTAACTTTAGAAGATATACTGAATAAGTCAATGTGTATCACTTCACACGTCTTTATCTCCATAGCAGTCTTAATCTTCATGCAGCAGTCTTAAGTTCTTTAGCAATCTTAAGTTTGTACTGACAGTACTAACTTACTCTAGCAGTACTAACTCTTGGCTTGGCAGTACTAACTTTGAACTAACAGCACTAATCGCTTAGTATATTTTTCTTGAAGTCTCTGAGCAGTAGTAACCTCAACTGACATTAGTAACTTTTAGCTAAGCAGTACTAACATTGTATGAGCAGCATTATCTTCAATGTAAACAGTAGTAATTCTGAGCAGCATCAAGAAGCTTTTAAACCCAACAATCCTCCCCTAAATTTGATATTTACCTCCTAAATCATCAAGTTTCTTCATTTAAAGCTTTATAATCACCAGAAGGATGCTTCCAAATACTTCATTTATTCTTGAGCTGTTTCTTGATGAGCTTAAAAAGCTGATATGCCATTTCATTAAAATTATAAACTTAAAGCTTCTTATTTAGCATGTGAGTGATGGTTACAGCTGTTAGGGGATATTTCTTTTCAACCAACATGTAGATCATTCCAGCTTACAAGGTTAAACATTGCACTCCACATGAGTCATATAACTTCTAGCTTAAAACCTTGTAGTGTTATTGTAGCTTCCAGACTTCATCTTCTACATGAGGCTCAAATATAGTCTTTAGATCACCCTACAAAACTCTCTTAAATCCCCCTTCTAGCCTTGTTAACCCATGCTTATTCTTTATTAGATTCCACATAGTTTCTAAGTCTTCTCTGTCAAAGTCATTAAGCATATATCTAAAGGTTAGATACCTCTTAGATTGTCCACCAGCTCTTATGATTAAGTAAAAACTTTTCTTCCCTTCAGTGACAATCTTCTAATCAACAATGCTGGGAGATTTAGTGGCCAAAGGAATAGCATCAATGGCTATACCTTCTTCATTAGCAATTACTTTCATTAGGCCTTTGAGTTCAGCTCTTTCTATGTCTTCATCCATCTTTTGTTTCTTTGAAGACTCCTTCACCAGTTCTTCTCCATCTCTCTTGTTAATGCTCCCATCCTTCTTTCTACTGCTTTTAGTATCCTTAGAAACAAAATCATTTACATGTTTGTAAACTTTATCAAACATTTTCTTGACTGCATCAAAGTTCATTCCCTTGAAATCCTTGTCTTTGTATCCTGCCATATGCTTCATATAAGTACACATTCTCTTTCTTTGCTCTGCTTTGGTAGGTGGTTTATTCCTTTGCTCTTCAGCTCTTTTTGCAGCAAAGAATTTCTTTCTAGCATCAATTAGCTCCATTAGCAGTTTAGCTTGTTCTTCAACAGATATTTGTTCTCTCTCTTCTGCCTGAAGTCTTTCAGCTAATTAAGCATCATCATCTAACCTTGCTTCAATGGAATCCCACTCTTTAATCAATGCAGCATTACTAGCTTCTTCTTCTCTTTCTCTTTTAATCATGGCTTCTTCTTCTAATTCTGCATGTAATTGTTCTTGAAGCTTTTGTTTTTTTTTTTGGATTTTTGAAAATCACGTTTCTATTGCAATGAGCTCATGACACCGAACCTTAACGTTAACACATATCTTGTATGTAAATCAAGTTGCCCTACAACTAGGTATTATTGCCTTATACCTAAAATTCTAAATACAAATTATCTGTTGACTGGGTGCTCACATTCGGATTCATACCCCCGGACAGGGCTGTCAAACCCAATAGATCTATTTATTTGTACTAGCGCTCACCCATTATAGGCAATTAACAGTTCATGATGTTGGGGTCTTTTGGCAATAACTACTCATGCAATTGATCTCATATTTGGGTCCAGCATACCATAAAGTTTCTTGTGTCCAGCTTATAAAACAAGCATGTATCAAACATGTATTAGAAATCACGTGGTAGGCAAGTAAAAGCTTTAGTAAAAACATTCATGTAACGCTTATGTAGTAGTAACCGATAAGTTATTCGGTAAAACAAGCATGTATCAAACATGTATTAGAAATCATGTGGTAGGCAAGTAAAAGCTTTAGTAAAAACATTCATGTAACGCTTATGTAGTTATAACACCTCGTATTTTCAAGTCATTGACGACGTCGATAAATCTACTATTTATTTTTAGCGTTGTACGCATCTGCTTGTGAATTCATGAATAAGTAACTCTTAAGTAGTAATTACCATAATTATTCGGGAATGAAACAAGTATCACTGTATTCTCACCCCAAAAATAGTTTAAGAAAACCATTAAAAATGAAAAGGTGGGGCTATGAACTCACCGTGAGTAGAAGATCAAATGAGAAATCAACGAGATGGAAGACTCCAACATTTTGCCGAGACCTATAAAGCAAGTCGCGACTTAGAATTATAAATAAAATCATTATAGTAGAAATTGTTATATAATACTAGTAAAAAAAATCCGAAACATGAACGATATTGCACCAAGACTTAACCAAGGTATTTATACTCCAAAATATGACTCCTAGTCTAGTCTTGAAGGTAATTAAACATCTACTAAGTTTCATATATTAATTCTTGTTTCGCTTATGTGTATCTATACGTTTTATGTCTCAACAAAAGACGTAAAACTCTACATTCTGATTTGACTAGTTTTCATGGATCCATATCTCCTAATACGTAAAAGATATGAACATGAGGTTTTCACCCCTAGAAAGGTCCCTGAGTCTAGTTTACAGAACTTTAAGCCAATCAATCATAATACCATTTTACCGAATCCAACGGGAAATGGGAAGTTTTTACTAACTATAACTCAAGAGACAGAAACGTTAACTGAATTGTTTTACTGTTTTAAACCGGTTTTGCGGGCCATAAATCCTATTCTATAATAGCTTTTACATTGAATCCAAAGAGAGGTGAAAGCTTATAATATCTAGTGATTAACCATGTTTTAAAACCTCAACCCACTATAAATAAACCTGGAGCAAAACAAGTTTCCCAACAGCAGCTCCAGATTTGCCCTTCTTACGTAAAAAGGTCAATTCCCACATCCGGAATCGATACAAAAGCGTCCAATTCGCCACATGTACCTAAGACCTATATCTATCCAACCATGTCTTTTGTTTACAGACCCTAAGCCAAAAGTTTTGATAAAATCCCACGTTTTCCTACTGATCTGGAAACAGTCCCTAATTCTACCCAAAATTTTCACTGAATTTCTTGGTCTTGCCGTTTTAGTCATAAATCCTAAACTAAAATAGCAATGAATGTGAGGCCAAATGCTAGAGCTTCTATAAGATGTCTAGCATTGACCCAAGCTTTAAAACCTAAACTTTTAGTTCAAAAACCCTGACATTAACATGCTTTCTAATCGAATGTCCAGAATTGACCCATGATCGTATTTTGACCATATCTCCCTCATACGGAGGAATTGGTTGAGCATCCAACTCGCACATGATGCTAATACCCATATCTATTCACCCATTTAATTATCTTACAGGTTACAGGCCAAAATTTGGGAGAACAAGCCCCGTTTACCTGCTGTCCAGAAACAGTCCACAATTCCTACTTCCAATTCAATCAATAACACCTCCAAATCAACTATTGATCCAACACAAGGCTACTAATCATTCAAGTAAATCATCTAACACCTATTTTACATCACTTATCCCACTTAATCAAGATCAACCATAATCATGACTTGTATGTTAATAAAAACCAATAATCAAGGACATGCATTCCCTAGAAAATCAAAACAATAAAAGATGGTTCAAGAAAAGTATTTTTACTTACAAATGGGATAGGTTGTAAAGATCAAACACTAACCCTAGTGGGTAGGTGTTCTTGGCCTAGACCTCAATCAACCCAAACAAGTCAAAAACCCCGTAAACTTTTCTAGAGCTCCAATCTTGCTTGTAATCACCTAGAATCGAACCATTGATGCTCCTACACCTTTAATTCCAATCGATCTCTTAAAAACTCAGGATTCTTGAAAATTAATATTTTTTTACAAATCAATGAATGGTGAAATCGTTATGGGGATAAGATTAGATGATATTTTTAGGGATCTTATGGAGTGAAGAAGAGATGATTTCAAGAAGTTTTAATGGTGATAGTGAAGGTTTTATGGTTGTTGGCTCGTACAGTGAAGACAGAAGGGAGAAAAATAAAATAAAAATAAAAAAAAAAAGGGAAACTGATTACCTGTGTTTTGTGGTATGTGTGTGTCTAGTGAAATAATATTAAAAAGTGGGAGAGTGGGTTTTATATTCCTGTAGGGCTCATTTAGGACTTAAAGGCCTTAAGTAACTATGACCAAGATATAAAAAAAAAAAAGAGTGTCAGGTGTTTGGGCCGCCGGCCCTAAGAAGGGGGAAGGGTCCATGGCCTAAATATGCCTAACTAATTTACACTTATTATCTCGGCCTTACCTAATCTAGTCCGATACTTTTCCAAATCGTGATTTTTTGACTACGGTGCAATTTAAAACACGAGGAAAAGACTAATATTTTAAAAAAAAAAAATAATTAAGGCACTCAAGCCCGAAACCGGATTCGTTGGTTTTCTCGATCGTTAAAACTGAATAAACTTTAAATCGTAAATTCGCGGAGGGTTTTAAAATTGACGCATTAAATAAATATCGATAAGATAATAAAATGAATTATTAAAAAAAAAAATAATTATAAAGTTCATATTAAGTAGCGAATCCGAGCACTCGTTATAGTGAACTAGGTCATTTTCAAAACCCTAGACTATAACCGTTTTTCAAAATATTTTAAGAGTCTTTCACCATTATCCGATATCCATGCGCGCTTGCTCCCAGGTAATTTATATACTCTTTTTTGCTTCCTTACTTGCAAATTTACATTAATAATTTGTATATAATGCTTGGTTATTATTTTGCTCTCATACGTCTATTTTATGACGTCATACTGTTTACCTTATATCGGTCAGTTATATATTGACCACTCCGACTATCGCGTACTTCCGGTTTCCTTATTTTCTCCCTCGAACGTCAATACTAGTATTATATATAGATACTCGTACATATATGTATAGTACTATGGTACTTCTTAATGAGTTCGTTTATTTCGATTTATTGTGAGCGATGCGGTTATCTCTGAAACATTTACGCGACCTTGCTTCATTCCTTTTATTTATGATTGTTTGAAATTATTCGGCGTATTTGTCATATGTTCGCTAGTTGTTCTATCTGACTTCGAGTTTGAACACTCTCTTATGCTTTTGAAATCGTAATATTGCTTCAGTATCTATTGTTTTTGATATTGTGTTTTTGCGCCAGGCGAACTTAAGTAGGATGATTTAAAATCATCCTATGAAATGAATTTAGGGACGCTTCTTCATTTGAATAAGGAAATTATAAATTTACCGAACATAAGTTTATAAATACTTACTTACAAGGATTGGGACGCCTCTTTTTGTAAGTGACAAATTATAAATAAGTGGGCTTATGTGTATCTGGCATAGCGTGCATTCGTTTGTACGAATCATTCTTAGGCTATGAACTTCTTTCGACTCGTGATTTGTTATATGAGTTTTTTCGAATGTGTATCGACCACCGCGAACTTGATAATCTAATGGGTAATGAACCATTAATCGCTTCCAAGAATTGACGACTTGTTAAATTCCTTGTATTCAATGGCTTCTTCTTCGAGTCATGTATTTTATCTTTTCTTTCAAGATTCTCGCGTCATTCAGTCCGTTCGCTTATGCACGTTGCATATATTTGATGTTTTGACTTTTTTCTCATTTAGTTTCTGTTAGAAACCTCGATGACGACCTGAGTATACCCGCAACTCTTCTTGAGCAAGTGTAAAGCGAATAGGAGAAATCGAGCGCCGGGACGTCGCTCCCTTAAGGAGGGGAGAATGTAAAACCCCGTATTTAAGGTCGCTACTTAATATGAACTTATTAATTTTAAATTTTTAATAATTTATTTTATTAATCCTTAATCGATTTTTATTAAAATCGTCAATTTTAAAACCCTCGCGAATCTACGATTTAAAGTTTATCCGTTTTAACGATCGAGAAACCAACGAATCCGTATTCGGGCCTTGAGTGCCTAATTATTTTTATTTTTATAATATTAGTCTTTCCTCGTGTTTTAAATTGCACCCGAGTCAAAAATCGTGATTTAGGAAAAGTATCGGACTAGAATAGGTAATAGGGCCCGAGATTAATAAGTGTCATTAGTTAGGCAAAATTTAGTCCATGGAACCCTTCCCCCTCTCTTAGGCCGGCGGCCCAACACAAGACACCTCTTATTTTTTTTAATCTTGGTCCATAGTTACTTAAGGCCTTCAAGTCCTAAATAGAGCCCAACAAGGAAAATAAAAACCCACTCTCCCCTTTTTATTAACATCACACGACACACACATAACCCAAACACAGGAAATCAGTTTCTTCCTCCCTCTCTTCTTCACTGTACGAGCCAACAACCATAAAACCTTCACTATCACCATTAAAACTTCTTGAAATCATCTCTTCTTCACACCAAAAGATCCCTAAAATCATCCTCAATCTATCCCCATAACTAATTTCACCATTCATGGATTTGTAAAAAAATATTAATTTTCAAGAATCTTGAGTTTTTAAGAGATTGATTGGAATTAAAGGTGTAGGAGCATCAATGGTTCGATTCTAGGTGATTACAAGCAAGATTGGACTCAAGAAAAGTTAGGGTTTTGATTGTTTGGGTTGATTGAGGTCACGGCCAAGAAACCCTACCCACCTAGGGTTTGTGTTTGATCCTTTAAACCATCCCATTGTAAGTTAAAAATACTTTTCTTGAACCCTCTTTTATTGTTTTGATTTTCTAGGGAATGCATGTCCTTGATTATTGGTTTTTATTAACATACAAGTCATGATTATGGTTGATCTTGATTAAGTGGGGATAAGTGATTAAAATAGGTGTTAGAAGATTACTTTAATGTTATTAGCCTTGTGTTGGATCAATAGTTGATTTGGAGGTGTTATTGATTGAATTGGAAGTAGGAATTGTGGACTGTTTCTGGACAGCAGGTAAACGGGGCTTGTTCTCCCAAATTTTGGCCTGTAACCTGTAAGATAATTAAATGGGTGAATAGATATGGTATTAGCAAATGTGACGAGTTGTATGCACAACAAATCCTCCTATGAGTGAGATATGGACAAAAATACGATCATGGGTAATTCTTGGACATTCGATTAGAAAGCATGTTAATGTCAGGGTTTTTGAACTAAAAGTTTAGGTTTTAAAGCTTGGGTCAATGCTAGACATCTTATAGAAGCTCTATCATTTGGCCTCACATTCATTGCTATTTTAGTTTAGGATTTATGACTAAAACGGCAAGACCAAGAAATTCAGTGAAAATTTTGGGTAGAATTAGGGACTGTTTCCAAATCAGTAGGAAAACGAGGTGATTTATCAAAACTTTTGCTAGGGTCTGTAAACAAAAGACATGGTTTGATAGATTATAGGTCTTAGTACATGTGGCGAATTGACGCTTTTGTATCGATTCCGATAGGAGATATGACCTTATTACGTAAAGGGCAAATCTGAGCTGCTGTTTGGAAATGTGTTTGCCCATGTTTTAATTATAGTGGATTGAGGTATTAACATGGTTAATCTACTAGATATTTATAATCTTTCACCTCTCTTGATTCCAATTAAAAGCTATTATTGAGAATAGGATATATGGCCGAAACGTAAACAGTAAAAAATTCAGTTAACATTCTGTTTTGAGTTATAGTTAGTAAAAATCCATTTCCCATGGATTGGTAAATGGTATGATTGATTGGCTTAAAGTTCTGTAAACTAGACTCAGGAACCTTTCTAGGGGTGAAAACCTCATGTTCATATCTTTTACGTATTAGGAGATATGGATCCATGAAAACTAGTCAAATCAGAATGTAGAGTTTTACGTCTTTTGTTGAGACATAAAACGTATAGATACACATAAGCGAAACAAGAATTAATATATGAAACTTAGTAGATGTTTAATTACCTTCAGACAAGACAAGAGTCAATATTTGTGGAGTACAAATACCTTGGTTAAGTCCTGGTGCAATATCTTCATGGTTTCGGTTGTTTTACTGAGTATTATAAACAATTTTCTACTATAATGATTTATTTATAATTCTAAAAATTCGCGACTTGCTTTAAAAAAATAGTAGAGTTCTCTGGCAAAACGTTGGAGTCTTCCATCACGTTGATTCCTCATTTGATCTTCTACTCACTGTGTTGAGTAGTGATGTCAAAGCCCCCCCTTTTCATTTAATGTTCTTAAACTATTTTTGGGGTGAGAATACATGCTTTTTTACCGAATAACTTATCGGTTACTACTACATAAGCGTTACATGAATGTTTTTACTAAAGCTTTTTTAATGGTTTTCTTAAACTATTTTTGGGGTGAGAATACATGCTTGTTTTACCGAATAACTTATCGGTTACTACTACATAAGCGTTACATGAATGTTTTTACTAAAGCTTTTGCTTATCTACCACATGATTTCTAATACATGTTTGATACATGCTTGTTTTACCGAATAACTTATCGGTTACTACTACATAAGCGTTACATGAATGTTTTTACTAAAGCTTTTGCTTGCCTACCACATGATTTCTAATACATGTTTGATACATGCTTGTTTTATAAACTGGACACAAGAAACTTTATGGTATGCTGGACCCAAATATGAGGTCAATTGCATGAGTAGTTATTGCCAAAAGACCCCACATCATGAACTGTTAATTGCCTATAATGGGTGAGCGCTAGTACAAATAAATAGATCTATTGGGTTTGACAGCCCTGTCCGGGGGTATGAATCGAATCCTTTCGAGCACCCAGTCAACGGACAATTTGTATTTAGAAGTTAGGTATAAGGCAATAATACCTAGTTATGGGGCAACATGAATTACATACAAGATATGTGTTAACGTCAAGGCTTCGGTGTCATGAGCTCAATGCAATCAAGATGAATAGATACATTGTATTCGTTGCAATGTATTCTGTTGAATTATACTTTGAAATACTGTCGCTGGCTGATCTTAAACCTTGTGGTCCACTATTGAACATTACTTGATTTATTGAAACATTACTTGGATTTCGATAACAATTCTTCTAAATGTTGTAACGCTACTTTTCTTACAGAAATATTTCTTGAACTATTTCAATACTGCTTTTACTTAAACCTATGAATTCACCAACATTATTGTTGACGTTTTTGCATGTATTTTCTCAGGTTATTATATTGCTAGCTGAGCATTGGGAGCATTCGAGACGCGTGGATATCAACAAAACTCAAGGACTCAGTTTTCTTCACATTCGATAACTATTTTTCCTTAAATATACAAAATGAGTCACGATTGAAATCTTGTAATCTTGTTAAAACATAAATTATTGGGACCTGAATTTACTCTGATTTACTTAAATCGAATGTGACATTTTATCAAACGTCTCTTTAGAGGTCGTTTACTGTAACTTGTACTTTATACTATGAAGTGGCACCCCAAAGTGGTATTCCGCTGCGTTGTGATTTTATGGGGGTGTCACAATTATGAAACAAGCAACATCGGTTGTACTCAATAAAAATAAGGACATAAGGGTGATCCAATTCCTGAACCATCGAACTGTAAAGTCTAGAGATTCGAGATGATGAAGTACTCATTCGATGATGACGAGGAGTACATTACCATAAAAGAGTCCGAATATCTCAACCATTCAAAGGATAGCCTCGATGCTTGTCAAGAACTTTTACGTCTCATAGATAAAGGATGGGTCGTGACAACACCAGAGGATGAATGAAATAAGGAGTAGAAAATGGTCGAACTTAAAGACCAGCTAAAACAAAAGTGCTTCCCGGGAGACAACCCGGTCATTTTAATTGTTTGTCGCATTTTAATTGTTTGTTGCACGATTCTGTCTTCCCAGATATTCTATACGGCGTATCGAACCCCTTTGGATACGGCGTATAGAGATGTCTGAACGTTATCAGTTTTAAAACTAAATATTTAATTTCCAGTATTTAATTGTTTTTACAGGAACAATACGGCGTATCCTAGGGTTTGGGATACGACGTATTGATCCCTGTACAGTTGTGTGTTTAATTATTTTCTTGTACCATTGTTGCAAGATAGAAATTACACTTGTCTTCTAATCTTTTATAAAGGACCTTTCTGAAACTATGGTATGGTATATTCTGAAAAGGACATGTTGTCACACCTCGCGTAGCGAAAACACGAGGTGCAATAGATCATAATACATCGCATAAGATATAGATAACACCAAACATGATTTAAAGGAAAACATCATATATTACAATAAGTTTCAAAAGACAAGTTATAACACGTTTAAACACGAGTCCTCAACGATAAAACATTTGCTTTTAAACATAACCCAATATTTACAAAAGAGTGTCCATGCAATGCATCCAAAATTACCATTACTGCTGATTACCTGAAAAGCATGATAAAACGGGTCAACTATGGCCATAGTTGGTGAGTTCACAGATATTAGTACACCAAGTAGTTTCAAAATGATAATGAACAATTGGTTGCCACAAAATGGTCATTTATGTATATATGCGTGTTTATGCAGTAAGGCCACTACTTAAGCCGCTTACAGCCGAACAGTTTGCCCCTATGTGTCACATGCTCTAACGTAAGCATGGAATGGTGATACTATGCACTCCCGTTAGTTGGAGTGAGGGGATGGCTCTACCCCTAAATAGCGCTATCCATAAATATCAACAGCTCGAGATGAGTTAATAAGTAGTGTAGTTCCAAGGGACCTTTCGAATAATAGTACTCAAGCATCAAACATAAACATATATACCAAGTGAAGCAAAAGTTCATTCAGTTCAATAAATTCATAAAAGTATAACCAATTCAGTTTGAATATCATATCATGCTTTCCACCCCAAAACAAGTAAAACAGTAAAACGAGGGCTGTGAAAACTCACCTTAACAAGTAAGGCGTGAGTACAAGAACTGGGCACAAAAAGTGTACAACAACGACCACTAAGGCAACCCTCGAACGAAGACCTCACTAGACGTGATCTAAAACAAGTAAAAATAATTATTAAAAATCTATGTGATAATTCCGGACAAAGCACGACAACTAGCTAGGTGGCCCATTTTGACTTGCCAAAAAAAGTATACTTTTATAAAAATGCACAAATGTACCAAATTCGTTGTTACACCCTTTCCATGTTAATATCTTAATTGTGTCTAAGTGTCCCTTTTTTTGACAAAAGTATTATGGTCAAACAACTTGACCTGAACTATATGTTTTGACCCGCACAATTAAAATATATACGTTCCAACGTGTTTGAAAATTAGAAGCGTAAAATATTCTATTAATCAAGTTGACAAGTATTATGTCACAAGTAGTTCTTAAAAAAATCAAAGTAAAATAGTGTACTATCTTTGAATGACTGGCTTATGTATCCCCTTTCGATCACGCGTAATGGCAATGGTTAGAGTTGCTTTTGGTTTTTTTCTGAAGCTGGCGTTCAATTTCGCTGGGTTGGCGTACCTGTACGCCAAAGTTTTTTCGTTTGGCATCTTCGTCGGTTTTGAGGATGGTTCTTCTTTTCATCCTTCTCTCGGGACTTGTTTGGGGTTTCATCAAAATTCATCTCGAAGTGAAAACCGGTGGCTCGGCCTCCGGGATGGGGGGTTTTTCTTTTGCCGAAGTGAAAACCGATCCGTCGGCCTTCGTGTCAAAAGTTTTTTCATCCCTTTTGATTCCCTCGCAGTTAAAGTCTCGGGATTTTTCCATTTTTTGATGTTATGTATTTCTTTTTGTTGACTCTATTGTACTTTAAGTTTCTAGCGTCTTGCTAGTCTCTTTTTTTTATATATTCCATCTTTGCCGTTCAAAAAAAAATAGTGTAATAGACAAACCTTTCTAGCAAATATGAATATTTGGTAAAAGCAAATGCAGACTTCAAATTTGATCATTTCAAATCAAATTTGACCATATACTAGCCCATAATTATATACGAAGTACTAATTACAAGTAAACACCAAAACATATGTCATGGAAGAGGTTTACAAAATTTATAAATTTAGTTCTTTAAGAAAAAGAAAAAAAAGTAAAGTAGATGGTTTTGGGACTTAAATGGCGATGGTGTTTTTCAAGTCAAGGATGTTCGATCTATGTTAGATGAGGCTTTTCTCCCTAAAATGGAAGTTCCTACTCGATGGATTAAAAGTATTCCGATTAAGGTAAACGTTTTTGCTTGGAAACTTTATCTCGATCGTTTACCTACTAGATCGAATTTGTCTCGTAGGAATGTCTCGCTTCCGTCTTTGACTTGTCCTCTTTGTGATCACGTGCTCGAGGATTCGTCCCATTTATTCTTCGGTTGCTTTGTGGCGAAAGATATTCAGAAGTTAATTTGTAGATGGTGGAATTTGGATGTTCATCCTTATGAGTCGTACGATCATTGGCTCTTTTGGTTCAAATCTATCCGTTTAGGTTCTAAGACGAAAGAAGTGTTGGAAGGCGTGTTTTACGTTTCTTGGTGGAGCCTTTGGAACTTCAGGAACTAATTCCTTTTTGCGTCTCCTATTCCCCGAAAGGATGCTATTTTCAACAATATTGTTTTACGCTCTTTTTATTGGTGTGTAGCTAGATGTAATAGAACTTTGAATTGGGTTAGTTGGCTTCAACACCCTTTTTTAATTCCTTTGTAATTTACTAGCTCCTTGCTAGTGGTTCTAATAAAGTCGTCGTTCAAAAAAAAGTGTATTAGATAAATCTTTTGCTTCGCTCTTAGTAAAAAAAATTTAGGAAGTGATCTATCACTCATATACGGAAGAACAATAGCCCTGAATATTTATTTGAGATGAAAACTCACATTAGGTCCAAGCTAAAATGATATTGCTATGCCCCTTCACAAATTGAAACTTAGTTGAATAACACTTAAAAAAATGCTTAGTTTCTTTATAACCCAGCTATACTATTTCAACATCGTCTTTTAGATACCACTTGAAATCTTAAATATGTAATTCACTAGTTTAATTCTGTTGTATTATTTTTTTTATTTTTTTTACATAACCTTTGCACACTTGAATTATCATCTACTTAATGACCTTATAAAAAAAAAAGTTGATACACTCATATTACTTAGACTAACTTAGGTGTCTTGCTTAAAATACAAAATATGTAGTTAAGCACCTTAGTCATAGATGACTATAACTTAGCCTCATATCCAACACACACGTATAAACATAAGTTCTTATCTACATTTTATATGGGGTGTGACTTGTGCATGATTACTAAAAGAATATATATGTCATTTTTTATAAGTATTACATTCCATGTTATAATGTCTCATGAATTTAATAAATGATGTATAAGTTTACAAATACTTGGTTCGTTATTTACAAAAGAGTTTAATGTCGACATGCTTACCTATCGAATAAGCACTTTTTTTAGAAAAATAAAATAATGTACACCAAATGCGTTAATTCTAAAACGTAAATAAATAAGCGCGTAGGTGAAATATCGGGTTACACCTAAAAGAAGTATGCACGTAAAAATGAACTATTTTTTTTAAAGTACGGGTGACAATAACTATTTTAGAATAACTAAGCATATTATTTATTATAAGTTGACATTTAAATAAAATTATAGGTCAAGGTACGTTCATAACGCGAAGGTGCCCTAAGTAAAGTGAACCAAAAGCGAAAACATGATCCGGCTAAAATAAACTAGCTTAACAAGCATAATTTTAATCAAAGTATTATCGGTCTCTAACCTGAGTTAGACGGTTCTCACAGTATCTCCCCATTAAAAGGAATTTCGTCCCGAAATTCAAGTCGGTTTCTCTAAAGGCGAAGCATTCACAAATAGATGTGGATACTTGCGTTTGATTTCGTCTTCGCGCTCCCATGTGAATTTAGGGCCTCGACGTGAATTCCATCGGATCTTTACAATAGGAATTCGACTCCGCTTCAATCTCTTGAACTCACGGTCCATGATTTCTAGTGGTTCTTCAACAAAGCGTAACTTGTCGTCTATCTTGAGTTCGTCTAGGGGCACATGTAAATCTGTATCTACTAGACATTTCTTCAGATTTGACATGTGAAACGTATCATGAATGCCGCTCAATTATTGTGGTAATTTAAGTCGGTAGGCTACAGGACCAATTCGTTCAACGATCTCGAATGGTCCCACATACCTCGGCGCTAACTTGCCTTTTTTCCAAAACGTACTACGCCTTTCCATGGTGATACCTTGAGTAAAACATGATCGCCGATGCTAAATTCTAAGGGCTTACGTCGATTATCGGCATAGTTCTTTTGGCGATCTCTTGTTGTCTTGAGCCTCTCTTTGATTTGAAATATCTTATCGGTGGTCTCTTGCACGATTTCCGGCCCAATCAACTGACTTTCTCCTACTTCAGCCTAAATAATAGGTGATCGACATTTCCGCCCATACAGTGCTTCAAACGGGGCACGTTTAATGCTTGTGTGATAACTATTGTTGTATGAGAACTCAACTAAAGGAAGATGGGTATCCCAGTTTCCTCCAAAGTCGATGGCACATGCTCTAAGCATGTCTTCCAATGTCTGGATAGTACGTTCACTCTGACCATTGGTCTGAAGGTGATAAGCCGTACTCATGTCTAAACGTGTTCCCAATGCCTTCTGTAACGTCTGCCAAAATCATGACATGAATTGACTATCACGATCGGAGATAATGGACACAAGCACTCCGTGCCTTGCTACTATCTCGTTGATGTATATTCTCGCTAGCTTCTCCATCTTGTAGTCCTCATGAATTGCTAGGAAGTGCGCGGACTTAGTCATTCTATCGACAATGACCCAAATTTTGTCGTATCCACTACTGTTTCTAGGCAATTTTGTAATGAAGTCCATAGTTATTTTCTCCCATTTCTACTCAGGAATCTCCGGTTGCTGTAACAAACTTGAGGGTTTTTTATGTTCAGCTTTTCGAGCAAGTTAGACACTTATTGACATACATGGCTATGTCCTTCATTCCTGGCCACCAGTACATATCTCTAAGGTCGTAATACATCTTATCCGCTCCTGGATGAACATAGTACTTCATTGCATGAGCTTCGTCCATGATCAGGGTTCTTACATTGCATGTCGACGGAACCCATATTCGACCAACAAAGTATAATCCGCCATCACGCTTTCTCTTCATCTGTTTGTCTAACCCTCACAGCCTCTCCGCTGGTGCATTTAAGTTTTTGGATGCTTCATTATGAGCTTCTAGTATCTTGCCCTTGATACTCGAATGAATTGTCATGCTCATAGCCCGCACTCGCCTTGGCTTAACCCTTTCCTTCCTACTTAACGCGTCAGCTACAACATTTGCCTTTCCCGGGTGATAACAAATCTCGTAGTCGTAATCACTGAAAAGCTCGATCCATCACCTCTGTCTCATATTCAAATCCTTTTGGTCAAAGATATGTTGTAGGCTTCTATGATCTGTGTAAATGACACTTTTCGTCCCGTACAAATAGTGTCTCTAGATTTTTAGAGCGAATACTACATCACCTAACTCTAAATCGTGTATGGTATAATTCTTCTCATGAATCTTTAGCTGTCAGGATGCGTATGCAATCACCTTACCCCTTTGCATCAATACACATCCAAAGCCTTGGTTAGACGCATCACAATAGACCACAAAGTCGTCTGGTCCATCAGGGAGTGTCAAAATTGGGGCATTACATAATTTATCTTTCAACGTCTGAAAGGCTTCTTCTTGTTCTTCGCCCCAATCAAACTTCTTGTTCTTTTGAGTTAGTGAGGTGAGAGGTTTGGCAATTGTAGAGAAGTTCGTGATAAATCACCGGTAATAACCTGCTAATCCTAAGAATGAGCGAATTTCTGTTGGTGATCTAGGGGCTTTCCAATTCTGTACCGCTTCAATCTTATTAGAGTCTACATGAATGCCATTGTTGTTAATCACATGCCCGAGGAATTGTACTTCTTGCAGCCAAAAGTCACATTTTGAAAATTTGGCAAACAATTTCTCTTTATTTAGCAATTCTAAGACTAACTTCAGATAACTTTCATCTTCTTCCTTGGACTTTGAATAGATCAAGATGTCATCGATAAACACAATGAAAATTTATCTAGATATGGTTTACATACGCGGTTCATTAGATCCATGAAGACCGTTGGAGCGTTGGTCAGACCGAAAGGCATAACCGTAAACTCAAAATGCCCATATCGAGTCCTAAACGCGGTATTTGGGATATCGGCTTCGTGTACTCATAACTGATGGTAACCAGAATAAAGATCTATTTTGGAGAAATAACGCGAACCTTGCAATTGATCGAACAAGTCATTAATTCTTGGGAGAGGGTACTGGTTCTTAACGGTCAGTTTGTTCAGCTCGCGGTAGTCTATGCACATTCGAAATGAATCATCCTTCTTCTTGACGAATAACACAGGTGCTCCCCATGGTGAACAACTAGGTCGAATGAAGCCCTTATCTTGGAGCTCTTGGAGTTGATTAGACAACTCCTGCATTTCAGTAGGTGCCAAACAATACGGTGATTTCGCAACCGGTGTTGCTCCAGGAATTAAGTCTATGCGAAATTCAACTTATCGAAGAGGGGGAAATTGTAGGTCCTTGGTTTAGGATCTGACTAGCCTTTGTAAGACTATAGATAACTTAGATAAATCCAAATCAACTATATGAGAGACACTGACTATGAATTATCAAGTGTTAATGCCGAATCTTAACACAAGAGTAAAGAAGAAACGATAATACTAAAAATGCTATTAAGCTCTATGCTTCTATTGATATTTCTCAAAAGTACGTTCATAACATTGAGCCTTAGGGTTCCTCTTATACACCGAGGAAAAACCCTAATGGGCTTTACAAACGTCAAAGGATAATACATATCCTTTCCTAAGATATCTCCTAAGATATCTCTAAGATAACTATTACTATTCTGTTACATAAACAGACTTAACTATAACCAGTACTATCTATGACCAGTACTAACTCTAACCAGTACTAACTATAACCAGTACTAACTTTAGTACTGCCAGACTTAACTTAGTACTGCTAGTATAAACTTAATACTAACAGAACTAACTATAACTACCAGACTTAACTGTTATACTACCAGTATTAAGTCTGTTACAATCTATTTTCCCAACAATCCTCCCCTAACTTGATCTTTACTTGTGAACTTCAAGTTCCTTCAAAACATTCTTGATCTTTAAACATTTTAAGCTTCCTGAGGATGTTGTAAATAGAATTCTTCAAGTTGTTCTTGATCTGCAACACTTCAAGTCTCCTCTTTGTATCTTTGCAGCAACAAGCTCTTCAGCAATCCTTTGTATCAGCATCATTGACAATTTTGTACATCAAATCATAAAGTTTTAGTCTATTCT
>BQNB010063241.1:3986-33165 GCA_026074375.1 Tanacetum coccineum | reverse complement strand
CATATCTAGATTTCAGCAATGGTATTATGCTAGCAAGTGCCTTTGAATTGATTTGCGGCTTCTCTAATTTGCAGACCCTTGAGATCAGTGTTGTAAATATCGGCTGTGGCGGCCGATATATCACTGATATATCGCTTAACGGCGGTCAGCCGATACGTTTTTTCACTAATCGGTCAAAAAAATGGGTCTTGGTCAATATCAGTCAAAGTCGGTCAAAATCGGTCAAAATCGGCCAAAATCGGACAAAATCAGCTGATTTTTTGTGTTCTGATTTTGTTGATCGTGATTTAATTTGAGAAAGAAAGGTTGTTTTATGGTGTTTTCTGTATTTTGTTGGTGGTGAAGAGAGGTTGATGAATGTGAAAGAGGAAAGTGAAGAAAGTGAAGGTATATTACCTGTATTTTCTTGATTCTTGATTTTCTGGCAGGCTGGCAGTGGACAATTGAAACAAAGAGAGAAGAAAATGAGGTAGCGGCTGTTTATCTAGAGACATACTTGACTTAAGGTTAGTTCTACCATTGTTAGAACTCGGTATTTAGCTTTGTATCAGATAAAGTGTAAGCGACGTTGTGAGGCTTCTACAACATATACATAAGATATATCATTATAAATAATAAAAACATAAATAAAATTATTAAACATATATATATTTTGCAGATTTTATATCAAATAAATATTCAAAATATTAAAAATATATATATTTTGTGTTATTGACTTATTTTGTTAAGATATTGCTAATATTTATTTATTTTTAAATAAATTCCTTTATAATTTAGGGTCTCCGCCGAGAAACCGATATATCGCCGCCGAGACCGATATATCGCTTAAATGGGGTCGACCGCCAAGGTACCGCCGAGCGATATTTACGGTTAGAACTCGTTTCTTAATAATGTAATGCATCGTCATCATCGTCAAACAAAACACTCGATCAGCTTCATCTTCAAATAATGCATCGAAATCATTTATGGTTCATCGATCACCATCATCATTTCCTGCATCTTAATCATCTTCAATTCTTGCATCATAATCCTCGTCGATCATCGACATCATCCATTTTTGCATACTCTTCATCGTCGATCATCATACTCGTCGATTCTTGCATCATCGATTACCATCACTGATTTTAACATCGTAATCATCATCGATCGAGTTTATATTTATCATCGAGTTTTTAACGAACCTGCAAAAATCCAGATGACAAAAACAAAAAAAGCGAAAATAAATATAGTTTTGATGAATTCTTAGACTATTTAAAATGCGATCATATTGAGATATCATTTGGACTATGTCTAAATATTAGAAGTTGTTTTGAAGATTTATGATCCGCTTAGAATTTTAGATTGAGGAACAAATTGAGCATACGTAATGGATGTTTATGAGGATTTCAGAGTGAAAAAATAAAATTAAATCTCCTTCTTGCAAAAGACTATCACACTAGCTGTTTCATCAGAGATATGAAAATGACCCGTTTAGACTTTTGTAAAATTACCCAACCTTGATTAAAAGTCAATCATATTTATAAACGAAAAATGGCACATATAATGTTTGACCATGATCAAGTTAAAACCAATGCAGTCCACTTATTAAAAATTGTCCTACATTTTTTATCTTTAAAGGCGAGTGTTTTTAAGTAAGGTAGTGATTTTTAGTCAGGGTATAAAATAGCGTCGCATAGCCGCCTTACGGCGCTAAAGCTGCGAGCGAGGCCTCACGTTAAGAAACAAGCCAATGCGTACCATCTCGAGTTTATATTTATCATCGAGTTTTTAACGAACCTGCAAAAATCCAGATGACAAAAACAAAAAAAGCAAAAATAAATATAGTTTCGATGAATTCTTAGACTATTTAAAATGCGATCATATTGAGATATCATTTGGACTATGTCTAAATATTAGAAGTTGTTTTGAAGATTTATGATCCGCTTAGAATTTTAGATTGAGGAACAAATTGAGCACACGTAATGGATGTTTATGAGGATTTCAGAGTGAAAAAATAAAATTAAATTTCCTTCTTGCAAAAGACTATCACTAGCGGTTAAATATGATATGAAATGACCCAGTTAGACTTTTGTCAATATTATCCAACCTTTTAAAAGTTCATCTTATTTACAAAAATGGCACATATTTTTTGGACCTTTGATCAAGTCAAAGCCAATGCATCCAATGATTAAAATGTTGTCCTACAGTTTTTATTTTAAGGCAGTGTTTTAGTTGAACATCTCACTCGTAATTGTTCCTACTTTCCCTCTTGGCATTATAGGAAAAGAGATCAATTAATTGAATTAGGTTGGGTCATGCTTTGATCGATTTTAAGATTTTAGAATATAAATATTTTAAAAAACTTTAATAACCCTTTTGATGTCAATTGCTGTGTAAACTAATATATGCAATGAATAAAATAGTAAAAGTAAAGTAAGAGAGATCAAATAGTCACAAGTATTTTTAGTGGTTCGGCTAAAAGGACACCTTCCTTGCTCTACTCTACTCCCCGAGTACCCAACTCGAGAGTTCGTAAACACTAAGTCCACAATCTCCTTGTCTGGCGGAGAAGCCTCACAACGTCGCTTACACTTTATCTGATACAAAGCTAAATACCGAGTTCTAACAATGGTAGAACTAACCTTAAGTCGCTTACACTTTTTCCGGTACAAAGCTAAATATCGGATTCCAACAAAGGAAGAACCACCCAATCACTATCTGTTAGAAATAGAAAAGCGTCAGTTACACGGTCATAGTTTATGTTTAGTCAATGTCGGGTCATCTATTATGTAAGAATATACAATATCCCACATCCCTCCATAGGGTAAACTAGAACCTTTCTTACATGCCTATAAATAGAGGCTTAAGGGAAGGGGGATGTGGTAAACTAGAACCTTTCTTACATGCCTATAAATAGAGGCTTAAGGGAAGGGGGGATGTTGGTTGATGTTTTTTCTTATTCTTAATCTTATCTTTCTTTCTTTCTCTTTCTATCTATAGGAAATCATCCACCCACTCTTCTCTTCCTCTCTCTCTCTCTCTCTCTCTCTCTCTCTCTCTCTGTAACACCCCCAAATAGGGTCGCAGCGGAATAATGTATCCGGGAGCGTTACTTCATAGATCAATAGCACAAGATATGAGAACGACCACTATACGTGTCGTTTTAATAAGATACATTGGGTTAAACAAAATACTTGTTCATTACATAAGCTCATGACTTCAAATTGTTCGACAATATAAATAAAGATTTCGGTTTATAACAAATGTTCCCAAAATGTAATACGACCCAAATCTTTAGTAGCGACTCTCCAAAGAGTGACCCCCAATGTATCTTGGCACCTCGTGCCTTATTGACCTGAGAAAAACATGCTTAAAACGTCAACATAAAGTTGGTGAATTCATAGGTTTATGTAAATCAATTGTAGGACCGCAAGATTTCCAAGTGTATGATTAAGCAACAAATGCAAACATCATAAAAAGTAATTACGTTTTCCTAAGCTCATGACACTGAAGCTCGACATGTATGAATGCAATAAATTGCCAACATTGCCCGTGAATGATGTTCTAACCCGCAACATCCCAATCCGACATGGTATACGTTTGTTGTCCGGCAAACCGGCACAGTGAGAGCTACTCACCCAAACGGGGACGTCAATCCCAAATAGATCTATTTATAACACTCGCGCTTACAATCCCATTTCCTAAGTCATTGATACGAAGCTCGACATGTATGATTGCAATTAATTACCAACATTGCCCGTAAATGTTGTTCTAACGGAACATACCAATTGACATGGTATACGTTTGTTGTTCCAAACAGCACAGTGAGAGCTACTCACCCAAACGGGGACGTCAATCCCAAATAGATCTATTTATAACACTCGCGCTTACAATCCAGTAATTGACAGTTCATGATAATGGGCTCAGTGGGTTATCGCTACTTAGGCAAACACGTAATCATTGTAAAATGTACACTTGCGTCCAATTGTAAAACAAAGCATGTTCTCACCCCAAGGATGTAAATCATTTAAATAATTGTAAAGAGGTGGGGGCTATGAACTCACCTTAGTAGGTAGTCCTCCACGAATGGTAATTATACCCAAGTATGGCAATGAATCACACCGACAAATACCTAAGTAAATACGGCCAGTCTTAGTCTACAAGTTTAGGCTAACGACTTCATGCATAAACTACAATAAATTGCTAGTTTATATATACTGTTATCATTTGTGTGGTGGTGCACATGTTTATTGTATTCGTCTTTGCTCGTTGGCTCTTGGAAGGTATACAGATACTCACGTACAGTATATTTATAAGTGTTATTAATATATTATATATATATATATATATATATATATATATATATATATATATATATATATATATATATATATATATATATATATATATATATATTAAATCGTGTTGGGTATCTATTCGTAAATCGTGTTTTAATTTGTATAATATCCGTTTAATATTATGACTAGTCCGATACGTTAAGTGTTTATAAAAATCACTTTTGTTCGTAAAATATCCTTAGGTTTTCTATATTTACAAAAAAACAGTCCTTATGTTTATGAAATTTGATTATTGACAATTTTAACCCCTTAAGTTCCTAGTTTTACACTTTTAGTCCAAATAAGTTTTGAAAAGTGACAAAAGGCTTCATTAGACTCCAATAAGCCATATAAGCTGTGACAACTTATAAATAAGCTCAGATGAGCTTATTTAAGCTTTTTGGGCTTTTTGGGCCGTTAAGGTCCATTAAGCATTCTAATGGTCCAATAAGGATTTCAAAAGCACATAAGCTCTTAATAAGCTCCCTAAGCTTATTGAAGCTGTTAAGCTGTTTTTACAGTTTGGCTTATCCGTAAGCCAATAAGCTCTCGGTAATGGGCTTTTAGGCCTATTATGAACTCGGTAAAGGTTTTTAAGGTGGGGGCTTATTTTCAAGAGGTCCAATAGTTTATCTAAGTCTATAATAAGCTTCATAAACTACATAAGCTCACAAATAAGCTGTTCAAGCTTATTCGTGGCTTATGGACCCATTTTGGCCACGGTAATGGGTTGCCAAGCCCATTAAGGGTCCGATTTGGTTTCTAATGTATATTAGGGTTCATATAAGTCCCACAAGTATATCAAACCCCTTAATAAGTTCAAGGAGCTTATTAATAAGCTGTGGACCCTACAGTTACGGCCTGTTGGGCCTGCTTGGCCCAATAGTGGGCTGTTGGGTTTAATAAGCCCATTAGTGGTCCGTTAAGCTTATTACTAGCTCTAGGGTTCCATTAGGGTTTTCGTTAAGTCCTCAAGTCTTTGTTAAGCACCCTAATTCCCTTATAAGCCAAAACCATAAGCCATGTTAACCCTTGGTGGGCTACATGGCCCAACAGTGGACATATACGTCCACTGTGGGTGCGTATGGTTTGTGTTCGCGGTGTTTAACCACAAACCGAACACTTTGAGCTTATTTGACCCACCTATGGCTCGTGTTTAACACATGCAAACGCTCTACTAGTCAATATGCTCCTTCCCGAGCCAAGCCATCAAGTTATCATATAAATGTTTACGTGTGGTTTTCGTGCAAATCGTGTCCAAGTGTTAGAACTCCACGTTGGTCCTTATACTCATGATAAAACGAATTTGATTAAGCTTTAGCTTGTTATTAAACCTTGCTTTGCACATTTTAACATAGTCTAGCACCACACATGATAAGTATATATACATATATGCATCGTGAACCATGCATGGTTGAACCATGCATGTTCATACTCACGTTAACTTGTTCCACACAAGTTAACGTGACCCATTTCGACTAACAAGAAAATAGCAAGTAAGAATATGAATACGTATGAGTTAGACTCGACTTACAAGGAGTCCTAGCATCTTGTTTGGTGTCGTGAGAGTTGTGATCTAACCCGAATATATAACCCACTTCCTAGCTTAAACCCGTGGCTTCTTTACTTTCAAAACCTTACACGAATCAAACCCTAGCTTCCTTGATCACACTAAGATAACCTAAGTTACTTGTTCAAGAGTGATGGTGAGATTATGAAGGTGTTTGTTCGTGGCTTATGACCCGAAACAAGAGAAGGGAATGAGATGGTTTTGCTTGGAGAGAGTTTGTGTGTTTAAGAGTTGTAAGAAGTGTTAAGTGTCAAGTATGAGTGGGTTTATATAGGCTTAAGATTAGATAGCTTTTCTAGTCCCTAATCCAAACCAAACCGTGCCCTAATAGGGTGGTTTCATGGTTTCTAGTTAAGCACTCATGGTTTTGTTAATACCTCCTAAGTACATCCCATAAATGCAAGATCATTGTACAAGATTGCTTAGGATTTTGATAATCTTGAGTTTGTGTAGGGTGTGTGTTGGCCGCGGGTATCCAAGACATAAAAGAGATCCAATGTGGTCTTTATCCTTTGGTCAATAGCTTCTTACTCACAAGTTTATAAACCCTAAGTACACTACATTAATTAGTTAGATGTAGTACTTGTACTTAGCATGGATAATAGAAGATTTCTAGTTGTTTAGGATGCTTAGTGGTGTTGTATTAGGAGGGGAAAAGGGATTTGAAATCTCATGCAAGATATACAAGTACAATCTTTAATTAGGAGATAATTGTACTAGATTTGCTAGACCTAGTTGTTTACACATGAATATTGTGTTTTAATCTAGCCACAATCGGCCTTCATGGCTTAATAACACGAAAACCAAATCATTTTTGCGTTTACAGGTTAAAAGTTGTTATTAGGTTGACTCTAGGTAAGTCTAGGCATTTCCGGGGTGTGTCTAAACGTATTTTATTGCAAAACTTAAGCCTTTTACGTGACCAGTAAAAATAAAATGCGCAAAGTTAATAATTATCTTCCTAATAATTACATAACCCTTGCTTGACGTAAACCTTAATTTATTTGGTGACCGTTTACGTTGAATGATTATTTCTAGTCTCCGCGATTTAGCTTAAAAGTTACATTAAAAGTAAATGTATACTGGACTAAAATAAATAGTGAAGAATAATAGGAGTCGTAAAATGACCTGAAAATCTGAAATGTTACATTGGCCATCCACAATGCATGGTGTGGAAAACCTCATGAATGGTTTACTATAAGCCCGAGACAAGGCCTTAGTGAATACAACTACTCTATGCTTTCCCGAGTCCACAACAACACTCTTACGCTCCAAAACTTCAAATGTTTCCAACTTTTCTTCACTATTTTCAACCTTATCCACACTAGTCTCCGACGAACATCCGTCATCTAAGTTAACTTCCAAATTGTTCAAGTACTCCGAGACATCACTCAAGGTATCCATACTTAAGAAAAAATAAACTATAAAACAAAGATAAGATCACAAACCAAATTATTACTTTTTAGGTTAGTCATAAGCGAAAATCAATACAAACTTATTGTAATAAAAGACAATTAAACACCTTGACATTTCCAGAATTGAACCATGTCCTATAATGATTTAGATATGCAAATACAAGAAGAATATTTTTTTTAATTTGAAAGTTGCAGCTGGTCGAAACAGGGTACTAGCCGGTCGGGTAGATGCAAACACACCCACGCTGGGTACTATCCTGTCCGGATACCGGCTTAGCCGTGCAGATGGATTGGTTAGTAATTTTTTTTCTTTTATAAAGTTGGAGCCGCCTGGCATAGCTATTCAGCCAACCGGCTGCTCGGGGTTGGGTCACGATTCGAGAGGAGCCTGCCGGCACGACCTTCAAGCCACCTGGCTGCTCACTACTTTTCTTGCAAAAATTGTTTCAAACTTGACTTTTAACAAAAATATTTCCGCTACCAATTTATAATGATTGTAACATGAAAAGAACACAAGTCCCCGACAACGGCGCCAAAAACTTGATGTATCTCAATCGAACTTTAAATTTATAAACAAGAATTACCAGTTTAACTAGGAACACATTTGGGCAAGAATAACCCTAGTCATATGTATTATAGTGATTGGTAAGTCAAGGTCTTCCCAAGAGACTTGGTTGCACTCAAGTGTTGTTTGTTTGTTTAAGAAAGTAACAAATTGGTGGTTATGATTGTCATAGATCAAACCACCTAGAAAAGCAATGAAAGAATAATCACAAGGAACATACATGTTTGGACAAATGATCACATGGATATTATGATGTTTAATTAAGAAAACATATTATCATTGATGATCCTTTAGACCTATAGGACCAATAATAATTGTTTAGTGTCTTATAAATCAATTATACATAAGTCTCAATCAAATGGTCATATCATGAGCCTTATGCTTGAACCAACAACAACAAAGAATCCTTTCGACCTATAGACTTTGATTTTATCTATTTTTAAGTTTCATTTACTTAAAAGATGATTAGGGAAACATATTCAAAAGATTTCTTACGACATTAATCTAAATTAAACCTTTACTTTTTATGTTTATTAATTCTTTTGCACAATCGTCACTAAGTACAAGACCAAATCATTTGTCGATTAATGAATTGAAATAAACCACTATTGAGAATCCTTTCGACCTATAGACTTAACAATGATTAACCAAAACAATAAACATGAACAAGTTCCGATTTAACCAAATATGATGTTATCATCATAATCCAAACAAACACTAATGAAATCCAAACAACCCTTTATCACAAGTCTTCATATGAACCAAACAAGTATTAAGACATAATTCATAACATCAACCAAATCACAAAACACATGAATTTACACAAGCATAAACATAAACATGATTGAATATTAAAGAAGAAGTTACCAAACATTAGAGCTCAAAGTACTAAAGGTTCTAACCAAAAGAAACAACCAAAATACAAATCCTCTTACCCAAAACCTTCTTGGAAATCATCCTTATGTTGTAAGTGTATGTCCTTGGGGGTGTTTAGAAATAAGGATTGTTGGAGATCAGATTTTTTATGGATCATGGGTTTCTTCTCTAACTCGTTCATGGATTATGGTTGTATGTGGCTACCAAACCAACCCCCTAATACCTTTGGAAAGGAGGGGGGGTGGCAGGAGAAAGTTGTGTGTGATGATGGAAAGATTGGTTAAAGATATGATTCTTGGAAATATTGAGAAGTGTGTGTAAAACAATGGCTTGAGGGGTTCTATTTGTACTACTAGGGAAGTCATAAGGTAATAAATGATAAACTTGGAGCTAAAGGGTCATCAAATGCTAGAAATAATGGTTTTAAATCCTTGTTGATCGCTCATGGAGCTTCAAGACAACTTGGAGAAGATGATAAATTTATAGCCGAGCAACTACACCTAGAGTCAGGTGGTTACAACTGGAAAATGGGTCCAGCCGGGCAGTTACTCCTAGTGCGGGCGGCTAGAAATTTCGGCTTCACATGTGCTTTTCTTAATGTTTCGTTTAAGCTTCCCGATTCTGTGTAATTCGACCGTGGGTCTTTATTCTTCAATAAAACTTCCTTTTAGCTTTGTCTCGGGACTTGGAAGCATGAATGATTGGTTCTTTTTTTCTTGAAATGCTTCCTGAGCTTGGTATTGATGTTAGATTCTTTGTACTTGCATAAAACTTCATTTGTTCATCATTTCTTTGTATTTTACCGAACTTGATGTTGAGGAGGGATTCTTCGTACATGCATAAATCTTTGTTTTTACTTATTTTTCCGTTCTTTTTCCTTGTTTTCCTGTACTTGGCTACAAATAGACTTTAAAAAACACTTTGGTATAATTAAGTAACAAAAATATATAAAAATAGCCAAATAACATAGACAAAAGTATGGATAACGCTCCTAAAAACATACTTCATTGGAGCATTATCAGTTGTCTAGTTAATCAAATAAACGATATTTATTACCTCTTGAAGCGTGATCGGTTGGAATTAACATAGCATAATAACGAGCACAGATTACCCATTGAATAGATGATACCCACGAAACCATTAGAGTAACCAATGTAGATTACCTCTATGTGTATCCACATTACACATCCTCGTGTATCACCCGAAGGATAGTTTTTACATGTAATCAATCTAGCAACGAACACAACATGTTTTGCTTGTGAAAGACCAAACCAAACATTTAAGTTCTTTGTAGAAGACAAAGATCGCTAGCTTTTGCATACAATACATTCAAGCTTTAAGCTACCTGTTGCTAGTCTTCATCATCATATCAAGTTCATTGTAGTGATACTTGTACATCTCATTCATTCACATTCATTATATTATAAACCAAACACTCGTGTATAGATCATTTAGATCTTAGGTTCGTTCCACCTCAAACTAGAACTCGGTTTTTAGCTTTGTACCAGATTAAGTGTAAGCGACGTTAAGTTGGTTTTACCTCAAACTAGAACTCAACATTTTGCTTTGTATCAGAAAAAGTGTAAGCAACGTTGTGAGGCTTCTCTGCCGGATAAGGAGCTTGTGGATATAGTGTTTATGAACTCTCGAGTTGGGTACTCGGGGAGTGGAATAGGAGAAAGAAGGTGTCCTTGTAGCCGAACCACTATAAATACTCGTGTCATGGTTCTATCTTTTTTACTCTTACTTATTGCATTTCATATCTATTATTGTTTTTATTCTTGCATTCTCAAGTATGCATTTGTATACTTCAATATCAGAAGATTTCACATAAACTAGATCTAAATATTTTGAAACATAAATTTAATCGGTAAAATTATTCAACCTCCCTTCTCTCTTAGTTTTCCATAGAGCCTAAGCCCATATATTTTAAGTTGTACACGAGCTAGTTAGCTAAAGCCAAAGTTGTCAACCGAAATAGATTTTTACAAATGATTACAATTTACAAGCTCTCACTTATGTTAACCAATTTGTTCACCCACATTGTGGGATATACATGACCCCATTATTTTTTGTTAAAATTCATTCCAAACACACTACTTTGAGAATTTATATCTCAATTACACTAACTCTATTTTGAACATATAATAACCCGTTACAAAGCTCTCACGAAATACTAGGTAATCACATAAAGCTTTACATATAATCATTCATAATTGTCTATGTCCAAAGTTAGTGAAACATCATTTTTTTACTAAATTTTCCAACATAGAAGAATTTGAAGTCCTAAGCACTTCACATAACACCCGTACAATAGTTACAACTAACAACTAATACTGTGATTTGTGAATAACTAACACTTTAACCAATATTATCATTATTTGTTTGGAAACTATACATTATTTGATTTGTCATTGTCTAAAAATTTTGGTCAAAATAAAGGGTTTATAGCACGCGCGTATCGCTTGTACTATTTTTGTAGTTAATTTTTTTCAAAATGTAATTCTTATAGTTATTGTTTCCTTGTATGTTCACAGTTATGAATAACAATCATGGTCGAGAAGATTATTATCACTGTGTCGCTGCTCTAGGATAATAGAATGATGTCGATGTTCCCATGGCTGACTGTTGGGATGTACTCACGGCATACGAATATTTATACGGCTACGAATACGTGAGCCTACGGGGGTCTCACAAATATACGATTAGATATCATTCTATAAATATGTATAATAATACAAGTGTGTATTTATTATATTTATTAATACTCGAATGATGGAATAATTATCGATCGTTAATTAGTTCCTTTACGAATAATTAAAATTAAACCATTTAATTAATATGTAATGTACATAATACTTAAATAAAGAAAAAAGCCAACAAAGAGGGCTTGTTTGGGCTTGGGTTTGGACGACCAAAAGAGAAGGAAGAGAAGGGGTGGGCTTTTCTTTAATTAGGCCTAAGTTGCCATAATTAAATGCCCTAATTTTACCCGTGTATAAATAGATATTGTGTTCATTTGATCATCTTTTTGTCTATCTCTTCTCTATACACATCCTAAGAAATCCCCAAGTAGGGTATCCAAAGTTCGTCTGCTAGTATTCAGTTATCGTTAGTTTGAGGAACTAGCATTCGGGTGATATTGTATAACTTGTAGTATGGATACACATAGAGGTTGTATACATTAGCAACTAGAATAGGTTTCGGTATTAGCACGGGTTTAATACACGTGGGTATTCTCAAGAAGCTCTGGTTCTTCACATAGCTTGGTTACTATTTGGTATGTTTTTATTTTATGGTTTGTTTCTATATGAGTTTAATTCCAATGCGTATCTCGTAGAATATTATGTGTAATATTAGGTTATAAGATAACGATTTCCAACAGTGGCATCAAGCCATTCATATAGCTTTATAAATACATAAAAAACGGTAAAAACACTTAAAAACACATATTGTGTGATATTTTTTTGCCTTTCATGTGAAATCCATTTTAGGATTTTATTTAGTGAAATAAAGACTCCTAAGAGTTACATAAAATCTGGAAATATAAATATGATTAGAGTTTTTACATGATCCGACACAATTATTATGTTGCTTGGCTTATAATTCGCGTTTATTGATACCCGAATCTGATGAAATAGGATGAATTGAGATGGCAAAATAGCTTCGTAACTTCAGGATAAGGGGTGCCTCCTCACAAAGGGGATCGCAGTGACCAGACACCGTTTTCATTCTGGGGTGACGGAGGATAATTCATGAATCATTTAGTCAAAATAAATTGTTGCTTATTTATTATTATAAATTGTTAACCATGTGTTTACGTGCATGTAAACCATAGTTCATTAAGCTTAATAAGTCTATTATACATCCTTGATAATGTGGTTTTCTTATTAGATGCTTAAACCTTGATACGCCTTGAATTTACATAAGTGATTGATGGTTCTTGAGCGCTGATTGCTTGAACTTCGTCCACTAAAAACTAATTTTCTGAAAAAAACAATAAGGAGTTTGACCACAAATTGTTTTTTGGGAATTCACAACTCCAATAGCTAAAACTTTCATGTTTAGTGGAAAAAAGGGAAGACTTTTTCCTTGCCTGATCGTGGTCCGAAGTCAAAAATTCTGCTCAATCAACTTTGTTTGATTGCGTATATTGGTTGTGTTTTATGTGCATTAAATGTTTATGTGTTTTAGTATGATTAATTGTTCGAATTGGTTTTGCTTATTTATAAACGTGGTATTTTTTATTAATAGGCAAAATGATTTTTTCGGGGAATTAATATGGACTAAAAGCACTAGATCATTATGATTAAGGAGTATATAATATGCAAAATTTATTTTTGAAAATTAATATGGACTAAGAGCACTCGATCATTATGCTTATTGTATATATATATTGATATGTACACTTTGCTAGATCGTGTTACGATATATATGTAAACTTGTTATTTCTTGGAACGTTCTATAACGCATGAGTTTAGTAGTTCCTGAAAAGGATCCCGCGACTATTCATTGCAAGAATAAACATTTTTACTACATTAAAAGTATGTTGTAACCATTACTAGGATTTGCTTATTTCTTATGGGGATTTAACCTTATCTGTAGTAATTTAATTACTTATACTTGGAAATATTGTAAACTAAATATGTTAACCTTGATTTTATAAATCTCTTGTGGATTATAATATAAGGGATGTTTTTAATACATAGAAATTTAAAACAAAATGGAAATGTTGTAAAAATGTTAGTGTTATAAGAATATATGCATGCTTCCTTATACATCATTTTGGTTTAATTAATTTTATCAAAATTTCAATACACTAAAAATTAAGACATTTGCCATCCAAGTATGAGATCACCTGAGTTTGTTTTTTTCTCTAAGATAATCTTAGGTAAATTGCAAAACAAGGTTATATGATAATCGTACGGTCAGACCTGAGAATATATAATTACTGATTTTGTATTGGATGACTTATATCGAGTTTAGTTGGTCAGACTTTCAACCCGAGGCATGTGATGGGGCGAAACATGCCAACTTGACAATGTTATTATGGATAATATTGCCTTGATCTTGACATTATAACTCTAGATTATGATGCCTTGGGCCCCATAAAACTAAGAGTTGCACATGTAGGCAATTATCACCCGCTAATTACATTTTAAGTTTACCATTTCTAGTAGATCAACTGCATTAATGGTAGAGTGTCAAGTTGGATCTTAGACTCTTGTTAAAATTAATCGTTTATTTCTATAAACACAGGTAGTTAATTTTTTAAGAGATTATTTTATCAAAAATACTAAAAATTGAACTTTTCAAGTTCTTTTAGTATATTAATGCAACGTATACCATAAACATAGGTTTGTTCTTTACATGTGAAAGATAAACCGTGGTCTACACTACTTTTACTGAACATTACTAATTTTTGAAAACTATGAACCCACTAATTTTATGTTGACGTTTTAAGCATGTATTTCCTAGGTTCTTAATTACGTGTATGGTTAGCACTTGGAGCATCCCACTGAGTCATTTTGCAATCTCATCACGTAGAAGATTTATTTGCATTACTTTACGTTCAATGTGAACTTAAAACTCCCTTATTTGTATTGTGTAACATTAAAAACTTGTCATTGTTAAACTTTATTTATCGAACGTGAATTTTCCAAAGGACTCATGTAGAGGTCGTTCTTTATGATTTGTGTCTTTGTGCTATGAAGTCGCGCCTTGATTACCCTTCCGTTGCGATATTTTGGGGTTGTGACAAATATGTATCAGAGCTCTAGTTATAGAGAACTAGGTTGCATTAGTAGGCCTAGACTATAAACATTGCATCATAAACATTCCACCGCATCACAAACATTCCACATACACTAAATCACTAAAATACTATACACACTCATTTTTTAATGGTTTCTCCATCAATATTAAAACTATTTAGAGACATTGTGAGTGACACAATGATCTCCTTTAATTCTAAGACATTGTGAGTGACACAATGGTCTTATTTATTTCTGAGATGTTATGAGTGACATAATGGTATCATTGATTTCCAAGACATTGTGGGTGACACAATGTCCCTAAAACTTTTTCATGGCCATGAATAATACCGTTTTAAAAGGTTGCAAAAATCGCTAGGAGCTAGCTAGGCGGTTTGGTACAGCCTAACGATTAATCGGTTAGGCGGGGATTAATTGAGGAATAATCAGATTGGACTTTTTATATATAAAAATATAAGTTTTTTAAAATATATGCCTGTTTTAGCCAATTTTTGTCCGATTTGACCGATTTCTATCCGTAACCGAGTTGGCCTATTTAGTCGATTTTTGTCCGATTTGGCCGATTTATGCCAGATTTGGCAGATTTTATCCGATTAATCGGTATGTTGACCGATTTTTAACCAAACCGTTTAATAAGGATGATTACTAAAACTCGAGGCGGTTAATCCCCGACTAGCGCCTAAGCGCCGATTAATTGGCTACCTAGGATGAGTTATGCAACACTGCCGTTTTATTCGATATTGAAACTCCTCACGGTCTGTCGATCCCACTGACTACCTTACTATCCAACTCCGAGTTTGAACACTCGTCCTATATTTGTGAAACACCTACGACATCTCCTAACCCATCACCTAGAATCATGCCACAGGGAAGGCATCCATCTACTTAATGTAGTTTGCTTTTGTTGTAATACCGTGATTTGTGCTGGCAATGCTTAAATAGGATGATTTATAATCTCCTTATTTAAATGGATTGGGATGCCTTTGCATTTGAATAAAGAAGTTATAAATCAATAAACCATAAGTTTTTAATTCTTATTTACATAGATTGGGATGCCTTTGGATGTAAATAATAGATTATAAATGAGTAGGCTTAGGTGTATCCAACAAAGCTTGCGTACCACACCGTGCTTTTTCCCAATCACCTCGCCGTCAGATACCACCAACCGAATTTTGGGACGAAATTCATTTAACGAGACAAGACTATGACAAACCACATTTTTCAGGTTTAAATTTAACTATTAACTTGAAACATTTTACTTTGAACGTGTACAAACTTGAATTAATATATACCCGATTAGGTTATCCCGCGTACAACGAGAAACGTATTTGAACACACACCATATCTAGCCTAAGTTTAGTCTACATTACGAAACATATTAACATTCTCATGGGCATATTTTACAAGTCATATGCATATGGTTTTACCACTTTTACATAAGTAGTTTAAACTTGCACTATAATTTGCGTATGCATGCACAACTTACTAATACCCTCACCACCCTTACCAATACCCTAACTATAAAATTAAGACACAAACGTTTAAATATGATATAAAGTTTATTAAAGCGCATATGCATTGTTTCACTTCATTTTCATAAGCATAAAGCACCTCGTTATATAATTAGGTCGCGGGTAGGACTTTGCACTCTCGTTTGTACTTGTGATTTTCCCGATTGTACTACTATACTTAACGTAAGTTTCATAGCCCCACTTTTACATGATTTATACTTGTTTTGCAACACTTGGGGTCTGATACATTGCTTGTTTTACATATGGACACAAGTACTTTTAAAGTATTACAGATTAGCCTAAGTACCCATTATCCTACTTTATGCCAACTATCTTGAACCATTAATTACTGCGTGTATGCACGAATGTTGTAAATAAATCTATTTTTGATTGACATCCTCGTCCGGGTAAGTAATGCTTACTTGATGCGGAGGTACCGGTCAAATGGGCCTACCTTATTTGGGGAACTACGAGTATTTTAGGATATATACCCGTCGGGATACAACTTGCATTGGGTATCAAATACTTAAACTCTCGTTAAGGATTCGGTGTCATGAGCTTAGTGCAATCGTAATTACTTTCCCGTGATATTGTATGTGTTACATTAGTCATACACTTGCAATATTATGGTCCACACTACTTTTACTAAACATTATTGATTTCTGAAACCTATAAACTCACCAACTTTATTTTGATATTTTAAGTATGTATTTCCCAGGTTCTTAATTACTTGCATGGTTAGCACTTGGAGCATCCCACTGAGTCATTTTGCAATTTCATCACGCAGAAGATTTATTTGTCCTTGTTAAACTTTATTCATCGAACGTGAATTTTCCAAACGACTCATGTAGAGGTTGTTCTTTATGACTTGTGTCTTTTTTTCTATGAAGTCACGCCCTGATTACCCTACTGTTGCGATACTTTAGGGTTGTGACAGATATGTATCAGAGCTCTAGTTATAGAGAACTAGGTTGCATTAGTAGGCTTAGACTATAATCATTACATCATAAACATTCCACCACACCACAAATATTCCACACATACTAAATCGCTAAACTACTATACACGCTCATTTTTAATGGTTTCTACATCAATATTAAAACCTTTCCAAGACATTATGAGTGACACAATAATCTTCTTTAATTCCAAGACATTGTAAGTGACACAATGCCCTCATTTATTTCTAAGACGTTGTGAGTGACACAATGGTATCATTGATTTCTAAGACATTATGGGTGATACAATGGTCTCTAAAATGTTTTCATGGCCTTGCATAATACCGTTTTACAAGGTTGCAAAACTCGTTAGGCACTAGCTAGGCGGTTTGGTACCGCCTAACGATTAATCAGTTAGGCAAGGATTAATCGAGGATTAATCGGATTGGACTTTTTATATAAAAAAATTTGAAAATATATGCCCTTTTTAGCTGATTTTTATTCGATGTGACTGATTTATTCCTGATTTGACCAATTTCTATCCGTAACCTCTTTGGCCGATTTAGTCTATTTTTGTCTGATTTATGCCCGATTTGGCTAATTTTTATCCAATTAATTGGTATGTTGACCGATTTTTGACCAAACCGATTAATAAGTCTGATTATTGAAAATCAAGATGGTAAATCCCCGCCTAGTGCCTAGGCGCCGATTAATCGACCGCCTAGGCTAATTTTTGCAACACAATCGTTTTATACGATATTGAAACTTCTCATAGTCTGTCGATCCCACTGACTACCTTACTATCCAACTCCGAGTTTGAACACTCGTCCTATATTTGTGAAACACCTATGACATCTCATAACCCATCACCTAGAATCATGCCGCCAAGAAGGCATCCTTCTACTTAATGTTGTTTGCTTTGGTTGTAATACCGTGATTTGTGCTGGCAATGCTTAAATAGGTTGATTTATAATCTCTTTATTTAAATGGATTGGGACGCCTCTGCATTTGAATAAAGATGTTATAAATCGTTGAACCATGCGTTTATGTTTCTTATTTACATGGATTGGGACGCCTTTAGATGTAAAAACAGATTATAAATGAGTGGGCTTAGGTGTATCCAACATAACTTGCGTACGACACCGCGCCTTTCCCAATCACCTCGCCGTCAGATACCACCAACCGAATTTTGGGACGAAATTCATTTAATGAGACAAGACTGTGAAAAATCACAAATTTTCAGGTTTAAATTTAACTATTAACTTGAAACATTTTACTTTGAACGTGTACAAAATTGAAGATTAGGTTATCCCGTGTACAACGAGAAATGTCTTTGAACGCACACCATATCTAGCCTAAGTTTATTCTACATTATGCAACATATTAACATTCTCATGGGCATATTTTACATGTCATATGCATATGGTTTCACCACTTTTATGTAAGTCGTTTAAACTTGCACTATAATTCGCGCGTGCATGCACAACTTACCAATACCCTCACCACCATTACCAATACCCTAAATACTTATACACTCTAAAAATTAATGTTTTCGCTCCCTCTATATAAGCTAATTGTTGTTGTTTTTTATGATTTAGGGTTTTGTTTTATGAATTTTTATTAGTTAATCTCATGTGTGTTCACAGTTGTATAGGTTTTTAAGAGTTTTATGATATAATGCATTGTATATTTTAGTTATTTGAACCAAATTTGGGAAAAAAATGAGTTGTAAAACATGTTTACAAAAACTGCACACCAAGTGTTTGATAAAATGTCTGAAAGAGATGTTATAGCTGCGATGCACTAATTTTACACTATGCTGCCCTAATATTTGTGAGTATACTTAAGTTACACTGTGATGCCCTAATTAATTTAGGCAAGAGGATTTTTGATTTGGATGAAAACACTAGCTAAGACAATTGTATCGACTTCAGGTTTGCTGCTACTGTATCGTATAATTACCTGCTGGAAATTATGTTTTCAGCTGATTTAGACTTTTGAATAGTTGTTACTTATTTAGGAGAACATTTAGCGTGTTTGATTTTACCTAACAACTGTTTTAGCTTTTATGCACAGTTGTAATAGGGGTAGGTGAGCTAAGGGTGGGGGGCGATAGAGTAGGGTCGCGGGTGTTGTAAGGAGGGGTGGGGGGACAGATGAGTGAGATGGGTGTATGGTGGTAGTGTTGGGTCGGTTTGGAGGAGAACAATTTTTTCCTTCTAATGCGCGTTGTTGATTACCTACTTTACCTAACAACTGTTTTAGCTTTTATTTAATGTTACCTACTTAGTGAGGTCCTGCACGATTTGAATTGAAAATGGTTAGTAGATACATTTAGTTTTGAATGTGTTGCAACTTATGTATTTCCTTTCTGTGCGTTTTGATTTACGTAAACAAATTCAATGCCATTTTTAACACCCCATGCTACTTTTGGACTTTAAGGGGCATGATCAACTTTTGTCCAAAAAGAAAGTTCAAGGCCAGCTAGATATTTACCTATTGCTGAAAAATGAATGAGTTGCATATACCTTAGATTCCCAGCCTAAACCTAATTCAGTGGCCACCATTTTGCGTGTTAAAAAGGTTAGTTTCCGTGTCTTAATTTCTCTTATGTATATGTGTGATGTACGATTTTCTAACTATCGCTTTACTCTCAGGTTCTAATTACTGATCTTTGGAAGTATATATGCGCTGAGCTATTGATGAATCTATGAAGTATGTTATCATCAAATGGTATGATTTAGTCTAAAGGAATGTTTCTCTAATAATATATTATTATTATCAAGATAGTCATAGTATATTTTTATTTTTTTGCCAACCGAAGGAGTTCCCTCTGATGAACTAGCTAGATTGTTGTGAACCAATCCGGTTGGGCTGGTTTTTAATTGTAGAACCTTTTCTTTTCTCTTGCCAGTCAACTGTATATTTGACCCTGATTACCTTCTTGCTTGTTGTAATTTCTTTGGAGCATAGTTAACATTAGCAGGTGCTGTAGTTAGATAACTCATAGTAATGCGCGATATAAAGTATTAGTTGAGGTGAGTTTATAGTCCAATAATTGGTATTGTGATCTTGTAGCTTTTGTAATGTAAATTACACCTTTTTTACGTCATGTAGAACACTTATGTTGTTAAGTAAATTAAAGAGTATATGTTCTTTTTGTATCGATTTGCAAAATTATTTCAATATATTAGATAATCTTATATTTAACAATGTATCATCGGGACAAAACTCAGACTTAAATATACAATTACGGAATTTATATATAGGAGTTTCATATAATATATCATACAAATATATAGTAGATATTCAAAACTGCCATTTAACTAAACGGAAGCACATCTGCTAAACCAAGTTCGAATGTTTCACATATTTACACACTTCCTAACCCAGAGTATATGCTACAAAACCCTGCCAAATTATTATGGTTCGCCTGGTTAGGGTGGTTTACACAGTTTGGTGTACAACCTCAACTATAAAGATTTGAAGACTAATTTAGACCGTGCTACAAATTCTTAATTAAATCACATTTGGGATATTTAGCTAAAAAAACCATCAATGAAGTTTTTTCATAATTAATCAACAAAATAGATTTGCCATCAATAAAGTTCTGCTATTTGTCATTACTAAATCACATTTAGGATATTTAGCTACAAAAAAACATTTCTCACTTGAGTCCTTCAATATGTGCACTAACCGAAAATCAAGATAGCCAAATCTCACATATCGTCATCTACCACCATCAGTCTTCCACTTCTTAATTGGAAAGATGGTGGCTTTTCGTCTGGCTTATCTCTAGGGGCTTCTTCGGCGGCTACAAAGGGGGTCTTCTAACTTGTTCTGCATCTCTATACCTTTGATTCAATATCATAAACACTTATCATTATGGGATACACAAGCGAGATTGCTAATTGAACAGAAACTGAGGTGACATAGTTGATCTAAAATGACCAGTCATCTATACGCCCATCATTTTTTCATAGTCTAATACTTTTAATAAAACTGCAATCAAGAACTAAAGGAGGTAAATTCCAATTTGAATGGTAAAATGACCCATCTTGAACCGTTATTTATCATGTCACATCTAATACATATAATTTATATACAAACAGATGCCTTAATAATTCAAGTGATGCACTAATAGTAATTATTGATGCCCTAATAGGACTCATTGATGCCCTAATCCTCTAACCCTCTATGTAACATTGATATCTACTCCCATGATATTCGGATGCCCTACTATGATACAAATGAATGCACTAAAGTAACTCAAACATTTGCACTAAACTACCTCAAACGGATGCATTAAACTACCTCAAATGGATGTACAAAAGTACCTAAAATGGATGCAATTCTATAAATGATTTTGAAGTGCCTACTTTGAAACGACAACATTTATGGCTTATATTATAACCGTTAAAATATATATATCAAATAAGGTTCATACCTGATGTAGATCAGCATCGAACCTTTAAGTTTTGGAAGAGTCTTCATATGTTCCATAACCTTCATTGATTCAACATTGGTCAGAAACACTGTAGGTAACCTAATATCACCTTTACTTCACCATGGATACCAAGAAAAATAAATGAGAGAAAATAATAAGAATTTTAGAGAGAAGTTAGAGAGAGAAAGTAGAGAGAAGAAAAAGAGAGTGTGGTTGATTACAAAATGAACCAACACCCTCTCCATACTTGGAGATGGGTATTTATACTTGCACCATGAGGCTTACATGCCTATAGGCTTTCTATGGGTCGGGCTCAAGAATTACTTGGGATTTAGCCCAAAACATGTGACCGATTAGATTACATAAACGAGCTTGTTTACCCGATCTAGCCTATTACAACATATAATTAAATAAAGACCGAAGCTTCCTCGTTGAGTGACCAAGCTTCCTTATTCGACTTAATATTTTGAGGCTAACAATCTCCCCTGAAGCGAGGTCTTGAACCTTGAAACAAGCTTCCTTGTTTGACTCGATATTTTGAGGCTAACAATCTCCCCCGAAGCTTGGTTTCTGATAGATTCCAAGCTTCCATGTTCATAGTCATAATATGGTCTTGGATTTCTTGAGATTGCTTTGACATTGAGTTCTTGAGTCTTGTTCTTGGTATTTATCTTTGTTGTAGGATTGTTCCTTCATGCTTTGTGATCTTTGATCTTGAGCCTTTTCTTTTTAACTTTGACTTTAATTCTGAGCTCTTTAAATATTTTCCTTGTTTGTCTTGTTGTCTCTACTATCTTGCGATCTTGTGTCTTGACCAACATGCTCATTTGCGATCTTGTGTCTTGACCAACATGCTCATACTTTGCATCTTCTTGAAAGCTTTCTAATAATCTCCTTTGAAGCTTGGTTTCTGATGAGTTATTTTTAATATCAAAGTATGCAGAAGTCTTTGTCTTTAATTCTTGATCTTTCTTGATTCTTAAATCTTGATGCTTATAGTATGTCTTCGTAGTTTGAGCATGAGCATGTGGTAATGAATCCGACTCTGTTGGAATGATGCTACAACACCGTTGTTTGTACCTGCATTTAAATGTTAGTGATAAACATCAGATATAGACGAATATGGCTTTGTCATTCGTTGAGATTCGGTTGCATTAACCTCCAGTTCCATAAGGACCGTTTTACAGTATAAATACTTTACCTATGATCGGGTAGGTTCAATTTTGGAAGAACCTCCTTAACAGGGTTTCCAGATCAAAGTGTTAGATCCTCTAACGCGTATGCATTAGATTCACGTACTTGCTTGTTCTCAATACCGAAACATCTCAAAGCAGACAACACGATATGAGTGAATCAGATAGTTACTATCTTTCTGATTAAGTCGTCAATTCATTTTACTGGAACAAGTTTGATTCACATAGAATCGCACCATTGTTTCTTTCCAGTTGACACAAGTTTGATTCATATAGAATCATGCAAGTCACCTACCAAGAGCTTGTTTGATGTTGGCTCAAGCAGGATTTCCATCTTCACTGTGAATACTTAAGTATCACTCGGATGTTCTGGCAAAATCATAAGGATAATGCGTAGGACTCTTGTTAACAGCTTGTGAACTTATTGGTGTTTAACAAGTGTTTGGCATGGAATGTGTCCTAATGAGATTTATTTTATTGATCTCTTGGCTCTAGACTCGATTAGTGTGTTTTGGTTTTAGTACTCGGAGGCTGGAGCAGACTGCCACCTATTCAATATCAACAATCTCGGAGTGAGATGTCAATAGATAACGTGTGTATCTCCGTGACAAATGAGACAAGTATATGTTGAGAGAAACTTGAATGGATTGGAAGGGTTGTGTATTGCATCACTGGGTCCATGACGTCTTTCTTCAATATCAGAATTTATCTTTGTGAAAACCGATAGATTATGTATTGACCCGGTTTCTACCTAAGGTTGTATGGAGGGCTTCTTTCTTTTCACCCTTTATCCTTACATTTCTTTTTCATTCTTTAACCTCTTCAATGCTTATGAAGACGTTATTATTAACACCTTGTTGTGATTGTTCTAGTGTTAACTCAGTCTTAGTCGGCATTATTCCCTTATACTCATTCATCTCCAATCATACCTAAGGACTGCTATTTCTAACTATAGAGTGTCCTTAGGTAGATCCCTCCGGTTCTAGTTGGATCATTGAACTAATACATAACCTAACCACCTTATGACTTCAGAATCGTCGTGAAATTAAGATGTTGTTGGGTATAAGATCATAACCATAAAACCTTTTTCCGTAGAGTATAAAGCACTGTGAGTCATTAAATCACATATTATTTTCATAATCACATTTTAATTACATTTAAATATGTGCCAAAACACATTAAAACTTAGTTTTAAAAACTCCCCCTCAAAACTAGATTCACTTATAAAAAATGATTCGACTTTTGAAAGATGCATAAGGAGGGAGTGTCGAACACACAGTTTTGAAAGATTTTGAATAACCTTTTGAGAAATTCTTGAAAAATTATGTTCAACGTGTTTTGACAAACCAATGTTAAGTCCGAGAATTTGTTATCTTCTCGTTGTGAGGATAAATGTACATGATTGCACACTTTCCTTTATTTAAAGACCGGGTTGTTATCTGTCATTTAATAACTGTTGGGAATTATTGATTTGATGAGACAAAATAAATAAAAGATTGAAACATAAGGACTAAATCTAGCATTATGGAATTCAACAAGCTGGTGGAGGATATTCTACAAAAGATAAAAGATTCCAAAATATATGATTCTTGAAGATAAAGATGAAGTTTATTAAAGAATTAAAAGATTTAGTTTCCTTATACAATTATGTTTTTCCTTGTAAATCTAGATGGACTCTACTATATAAAGAGATCCCTAGATATAGTTTTAGGTGTGCCAAAAAGTGTGTGTGTGTGCACCAAAGGTGTAAAACGTGTATGTGTATGTTTACACGTCCTACATAAAGATGTAGATGCTAGCATATGTTTTAGCCCCAAGGTCATTAGTTTGATCCTGCTGATGTAACTGTCTTACCATTGATCAGGTAAGATTGGGGCTTGTAGTAGTCATTATATAAAAATGATGATGAAACCTTGTTAGGAAATAATAAAGAATGTTCTTAATGTTTATTTCGCTGTGCATTCTATTGTTCTTTGTTATTGTTCATCCTAGATTAAAGTTCTAAACAAACTGAGCTTACAACGATCATATGTTTTTCACAATTGGTATCAGTGCCATGAGGCTCATGATCCAGGATCTACAAGGTTTCATATATCAAACAAGGTATGATGCTTTTGATTTTTGGTGATTTATTATTTATCAAGTTTGATTTATATTTGGGGTTTTGTCACGATTCAGTATACTCTTTCAAGACAAATATAAAGGTTGCTGCTGTTACTGATTCTGATTAATAAAACCAGTTATGGTTTTAAAGCTTCTATGATATTCGGCTACAATCAATTCGGTGACAATAGGGTTTGCTATAAATTCTAAACTGGTAAAACCCTAATTTATTGTGTAGTTCGTTTTGGTGATGGATCTGGAGTTTATGATATACAATTGTTATTCTGATTGTCATCAAGCAGTTAGGGTTTTCATATTTGTTCGACTATTTAATGATAACATGGATCTTCTCGCATTTAGATAAAGGATAATCATCTATTGCTTGTTCATGTTTGTTTCGTGGTTCGTTTGGTGTAACTTGTGAGAGAACAGATTATGGGAGACATGGATGTATGGAGATGAAAAAGGTAGAAACCTTAATTCAGTTTAAGAAGAATGAATACTGTTGCTTCGTGTGCTATTTGGCTTAAGGCTTTGCTGACACTTTCTTGTTGATTAAAGTGTCATAAAAATATAGGAGGAAGGGGGTACAAAAGCAGTTCCATATGTGTTTATACTAATAGTTTTCGAACATTGTTGGGCTTTAAGTTTAATATTGTTGGGTCTCAAAAGAACATTAGTACTGCTTATTTATATGGTGGTTCAAGGTGGTGATGCATGATACTGTTTAAAACAGACAGCAGTTATATTGTTCGTGTTTTAGTGTTGCTAAAGAAGTGTTATATGTTTGGGCTCAAAGGTATTAACACTACTGTATGGTTCAATTGTATACACGTGATTGTTAATGCTGCCATTGTGTTCATGAGTACTGCTTTTTATTTATTAATACTGCCAAGTATACACTAGTGGTGTTCGTATGCATAGATGCTGCTAGTGAAGGTACTGTTTGAAGACATGCAAAGTTAGTGCTGCCTTTGAGTGTTCTTGTTGTTCGTGTTATTAATATTGTTTGTTCCAAGAAATGATAGTACTGTTGCGCTTGAATTTTAAAACTGCCAGAGTCGTCCGACAAAGCAGTTAGTACTGCTATGTCCGATATCAGACAAAAGAGATTTTTGATCTCGGACAATGAAAGATCTCAGGAAGAGGCATTTTGGTTTTGGATTTGTTACACATACAAGTTCAAGAGGTATTTGAGACAGATTTAAATGTTCTTAAAAGTTTAAAAGCTCATATTTTATTGGTTTAATTGGTTACGAAGAGGATTAGTTATCACTTATTTGAAGTTGAAGTGGAGTTTCACAGGTTTGACAAAGATGAAGTGGAGATAGCTTGTTCGTGCTTAGAAACGATGTGACGAAGACTTGGCAAATCTAGCAAATGTGTGTGATTTTTCTTATGGTGCTCAATGCTCACATTTGCTACCACTTTAAGGAGTTACGTTGTTATGCTTAGTATCTCATATAGTTGAGGATTTTGTCAAGAGATTGCGATCTACTTATACTTTGTTCTTGGTATGAGTTTGGAGTCACGTGGATAGTACAAGACATAAGATACAAGTTTGGGTTGTTCTTCTTCAGCATTAAGTTCGTTATACTTAGTTTTCTTCATTAGTAATCATTACATAGAGCCTACAAAATTTGAAGATTCAAGAGATGGTAAACATATTGGTTTTAGGGGAAGATTATTGTCAAAAATGTTTAACCATTAGGATTTGTTCATGAACCACTTGAAGTGAAAGGTTTCATTACTACTGCTAGTTGTTTATTACTGCTGCTAGTTTAAGTTTCTACTGTCTTAAGTTCATTTATCTTATTATGCGTCATGGAGGGTAATTTGAGACATTAAAAGGCTAGATTAGTAGTGTAGTATATGGTTTGTAGTTGTAAATATTCAAGTTGCTTATCTTCACAAAACCGTTATTGGATTATGACAAAAAGGGGAAGAAGATTACAGAGATAGGATTTGCAGCTTATTATGTGTGGTGACATGGCATGGTACAAAGGAAATCTACTTAAGGGGAAGTTTTTGTTTCATTCAGGGAGATGATTACATCTCAACTTTAGGGGAAACTTTGGCTTTATGATGAAGTTCATACACAACTTTGTTTGTTTTGTCATCATCAAATAGGAGAAGATTGTTGGGAATTATTAATTTGATGAGACAAAATAAATAAAAGAATGAAACATAAGGACTAAATCTAGCATTATGGAATTCTACAAGTTGGTGGAGGATATTCTACAAAAGATAAAAGATTCCAAAAGATATGATTCTTGAAGATAAAGATGAAGTTTATTAAAGAATTAAAAGATTTAGTTTCCTTATACAATTATGTTTTCCCTTGTAAATCTAGATGGACTCTACTATATAAAGAGATCCCTAGATATAGTTTTAGGTATGTCAAAAAGTATGTGTGTGCACCAAAGGTGTAAAACGTGTCTGTGGGTTTACACGTCCCACAGGAAGATGTAGATTCTAGCATATGTTTTATCCCCAAGGTCATTAGTTTGATCATGTTGATGTAACTGTCCTACCATTGATCAGGTAAGATTGGGGCTTGTAGTAGTCATTGTATAAAGATGATGATGAAACCTTATTAGGCAATAATAAAGAATGTTCTTAATGTTTATTCCGCTGTGCATTCTATTGTTCTTTGTTATTGTTCATCCTAGATTAAAGTTCTAAACAAACTAAGCTTACAACAATCATATGTTTTTTCACAATAACAAGCCATTAAGAAAAATAGAAATGACATGTTTTGAAAGCATTTGAAACTCTTGCTCGAACTTCATTTACACGCCTGTGTCGATGTTAATCAACATTTTTAGGTACGTAAATGTTATCGATTCTAAGAGACATGTCGAGAATATTCTTTTTGGAAGTTTTTTGTTTTTCTGATTTTGTATTTCCTTTTTGAGATTTTTTAATTTTGTATTATTCTTTTTTAAATTTTATATTTTTGTATTTTCTTTTTCAAAAATATTTTCTAACATAATTAAAAATGGATTGTTTATAAAAAGAAGATGTTGATAGAATATTTACATTAAAAGAACCCTTTGAAGATATGGGTTCGGAAGCCATTGAAGTACCTGCACTCAAAGAAGATGAGTTTGCACAAATAACAGTTTTAGGATTATGTGTTTCCTTTCCTAATGGTGAAGCACTATCATTCGTGTTGTAGCGGGTTTCAACTGACTTTCTAATAAGAATCCACTTAAGACCAACTTGAGTAAAGATTCTACCCGTTGGTTTCCATGTAAGACCATATCTAGGAGGCGTTGTTTTCAGATACACATTGGAGGACTTATTTTTGTCCTATGGGGATCTGTCTGTCATGTTTCTTAGAATCACATTTCTTTTCTATGTGCATATATCTCTTTGTTGTCTTATGAGATTATGCATGCTTTTTCTGTGCCGAGGCATAAGAATTCACCTTTGAGAGGTATTTTAAGATGCACTCATCGTGATTTACAATGTAAATGCACTTTTTGCATGTAGGACATGCCAAGTCTTTTGACTATAAGAATGACTTTTGATTCCTAGGTGGTTTTGCTGTATTAACAGTTCTATTAGATACACGACTACTCATGGATGGTGGCCAATTCTTAGGTTGTTGATTAATGTTCCTAGGTTTTGGTTTGTTACCATTAGTAGTGTTAGGTAATCTAGCAGATTGTTGCACACTAGGTTTGGTATTTAAGGCTTTGTCTTTCTGAATTTGTGCCTTTTTCTTAGCTTCCTCTAGGTAGTAGTTATGAACCATGTCATTTGAGCCTACAGATTCCATTGGCGGCTGAAATGACACATGCTTAGCAAAAGATGATTTCCTAACTTGAGGCCAAGAATGTGGAGTGACTGGTTTTGTCAAGTCACGTGACACACCAACTTGGGAGGAAATCCTATGTCTTGGAAATTAGGATTGTTCAAATTTATACGCAGTTGGTTGTCTTACCACTGGTTGATTTCTGATTGGTTGCAAAGGCGGTTTCCCTAAGATTGCTTTTTTTTCAAAATTAGTGTCCACACCCTTTCCTTTGTTCTTCTCAATGAGTTTCTTTAACTCACTTATGGCAATGTTCTTGTCTTGCAGTTAAGCTTTCAAATCTTGTATTTCAAAATATTGTTCACGCTCTTTCAGAAATCCATTTGACGCTTTTTCTTTGCAAACTGTGTCATTTTTCATTTGTTCTTGACATTGTTGTAAAGCATGTTCAAGAGAAATCGAGTGTTTTTCTAAATTAGCAAAACTTCATGAGAGCTCATTATAACTTCTTTACTAACAATTTCAGTTTGTTTATAAAGCTTTTGTGCAAGACATTCACATTCTTTCGCTTTATGAACATATACGCATTGCAATTCAGCATGAGCATCTAAATCAGATAATGAATGCAAATAAGAACACATAACATCATTAGACACACATTCTTGCAAAAGTATATCATACATGTTTGAAAATTCTGCTTTATCCGATTCA
>BQNB010063240.1:0-35765 GCA_026074375.1 Tanacetum coccineum | reverse complement strand
AGGAGAATTAAAACAACATCCTGCTACTATTGAGGAAACACGTGCTTTCTATTAATCATTATATAATAATTTGGTCATTGAAGTTAAAAAAGTTAAAACAGTCAATCGCGAAACTAAAGAAGCGAATGTGAAATTGATCGTTGAACTTGCAAGATATATGGGAAGAGAAAATGTTTTGAATTCAATCAAGCAAAACTTGAGGAACTTGAAAATGGTTACAAAAAGTCAGTTCATCAAGAACAATGTTTAACGAAAAAGATAAATGCACTTGATTTGAGTTCTTCAAAAACGATAAACACTTTGAATGAGGAAATGGCAAATCTAAATAACCAAGTTTCAAAAGTAAAATCAATGGTTTCTTATCTTCAAGAAGAAACGGAAAAGTTGAAGAGTGATTTCAAAACATGTTAAAATGAGCTTCTTAATAAACTCATAGATTCAAACAAGAAAATTATGGAATTAGATAACATTTTAGTGAAAATGGGTCGATCGATTCAAACAATACACATGCTTTCACCTTAGCCGAACTCATTTTACAATACTGACATTAAAATGGCTCTCTGACATCAAAATCTCTTTTATCTCAAGCAAGCTCAGAATAAGCAACAGATTTTGTATAATGGTAATGTGTTGTTAGAGAAACGTGATCCTCTTGTTGTTTATGATTCGGAGGAAACACTACAATTTGCTCAAGAGAATCGTCTAAAAATGAAACAACAAGATAAGGAAACAAAACCATCAAATTATGCAAAGATTAATAAGCTTTCAAAAGTTTTTGTTTCTAAAAAGTCCAAGTCAAAAGAAGAAGTATGTTTTTCAAATACATCCAAAACGGTCAGTGTTTCTAACACAGTTTCCAAACTAATTTTGATACCCGATGATGAATTTTTGGACGATACTCTTAAAAAGAGTGTTGCACAGAAATTTCTCAATGAGGTATAAGACACCATTGTGACTCTTATATGTGTTGTAAAGTTGAAAATGTTATTAAATACAAGTTCATGGTCGTCACATATTCATTAAGAGATTCAAAAGGTTTCTAATGATGAAATTGCTTCTATCGTAAACCAAATTGACGTTAGAGTAATACATTTGAAAAGGAATTTTTGAAAGAAGCAACTAACTTTGTTCGAGACTACAAATCTCTTGCAAAAGAAGCTGATGAATCTCTTGAAAAGATCAAGGTTTCGGAACAAGAAAACGAGCGTCTCCTGAGAGCAGTTGTTAGTCAAGATATAATGTCCATTATGCAAAATCATTCTGTTTTGGATACATCAAATATCCAAACTGAGTTTGAACGTACGAAAGAAAAGCTTGAATCATGTATCATCAAAATGGAAAATGAATACGCTTCTATTTGGAATAAATGGTACAAAAAATATGAGGAATGTAAATATGATAAATTTTCGTACGATAAAGCTTACAGTGACATGCAACAACAAATCGAATGGTTGCAAGCTTAGCTTGGAGATCTCAAGGGAAAGAGTATGAATACTCAATGTGCAACAAAATCCCTTGATTCTTTGTCTTAGAAACTTGATGATGAGAACGTTTCCTTAGAATTTTAGGTTTTGTCTTTAGAAAAAGAGAATGAACATCTTAAGTTAGTTTACCAGAACCTCTTTGATTCTATCAAACAGACACGGGCTCAAACCAAACGCAAAACTGACTCTTTGCAAGAAAAAATTAATGATAAGATTTATGAAAATGCAAAACTAAGAGCCCAGTTACAAGCCAAGTTTTCTAAACAACAAGTTACATTAGAAGGTACGAGTGCGAATACTATGTTTGCAAAACCTTTAGCCTCGGGAACAAAACTTTATTCGGTAACACCTTCTCCAAAAACTCAGTTTATTCCTAAGGTTGTTGAGAAAAATGATTTGACAAAACCAGTCACTTGACACTCAGTACCAGATCCAAAAGAAACAAAGTTGTGAAAAACGAAAAAGTGATTGCCCCAGGAATGTTTTGAATTAATCCTTTTCAGCACTCTAGGGTAGACAATTTTGAGGCTAACAAACAAATAAAAGCAAGCGTTAGGACAAAACCAATCACTACTTTATAACCTCATGTCATCAACAAGCAAAAGATGAATTCTAACCTAAATGGTTTATCTTCTACTAGAGTAGAAAGCACTACTAGGAGCAGAAGGCCGCAACCTAGGAGCAATATAAAGAATGATAGGGTCCCCTCTGCGTCTAAGAGTAGTTGCATCAAAAATAATAAAGTGGAAGTAGAAGAATACCAAAGGAATTTACTGTCTGTTAATAATCAGAAACATATGTAATCTGAATGTAATTACATTAAGCTTGTTATTCGAAATGATAAATATGAAGTTATTTGTGCTACATGTAAGCAATGTTTGATTACTGCTAATCATGATGTTTGTATTTTTAATTTTGTGAATGACATAAATTCTCATGGTAAAAACCAAAGTGCTAATGTTTTAAACATTGCAAATCAAAAGAAACATAAGGCAAATGTCAAAAAAACTGAGAAATTAGGTTCCAAAGAAAGTCTTGCTTCACCTAGGCCTCGTAAACCTAGAACTCTCTTTTGGTGGTTACCTACTGGAATAATTTTTGACCTTAGTGGCAAATTACTTGACACTAGTAACACTAAAGCTGAGAATGAAATATCTGCGTGTGATTATGAAAGTACTTCTAACTCTCAGGAACCTACAAGCAAACGGTTTCCAAATACACTTCTTTTTTTGGCAGGTTATCGAAATTTGTTATTGTGCGTCGACTCGGGTTGTTCAAAGCATATGACCGGGAATCTGAAGTTGCCCATCAACTTCGACTGGAAGTTTATGGGAACTGTACGCTTTGGAAATGATCACGTGGCAGCAATTCTTGGTTACAGTGATCTTCAATGGGGAATATCTTGATTACACGGGTTTATTTTGTTGAGGGTTTGGGACACAATCTGTTCTCGGTTGGGCAGTTTTGTGATTCAATTATAAGTTTGGTTCAAATTTTTTCAGTTCGATTCGATTTTGATTTTTAGTTTATTCGGTTATTATCTAAACAATGCACACCCGTAGCATAAAGGTTATAAGGTTTTGCTAATTCAAAGTATCATGGATTAAACTTAACAAACGGCCCAGTTAGCCCGTCGTTAGTCGTTACATTTAATCTGAGTAGAATGGGTCATAAAATGAAAATAGTTTCTAGATAAATAAAAAAAAAAAAAAAATTGGACCGGTTGAGTAAATTGCTAACGGCCCAAATTCATTTCTGCGTCTTTATTTATTTAGAGACAAAATATGTGCAGTAAACAACTGTGTCCTGATAGGTATGTATACTTTTCATTTCACGTTCTGATTTTATTATTATTACTTTAATTTCGTAATGATTTTTAAGAAAAAATTCCTTGATTATTTTCTAGGATCTTCAGATTGATATTTCAGTTAATCGTAGCTTATGCAAAATACTCACTCCACATGTTCAACCTAACCTTCAACATAGTTGAAAACAAGCATAGTTGCCCGCGCGTTGCTGCGGGGCGGTGTTTCTTTTATCATAGATGTGAGTGTTTTTTTTAAGCATTGGTCGCGCGTTGATGTGGGGCGTTATTTTTTTTTTTTTTTTGTATTTTGTTTTTTGTGCGGCTATGTGTTGGGCGTCGTGTCGTGGGTGTTTTTTGATCAGAATAAATCAACTCTTGTAATTTTTTTTCTTATTTTGTGCCGAGAAAAAAAAATTTTAATTATTTTGTGCAATAGTTTTTTTTTTTTTATATGGGCTTATGTGTTTGGTCTCATGTCGCGGATATTTTTTGATCTGAATAAATAAGTACTTTTGTAATTTTGTACTGAACAATTTTATTTTTTTTAAGTTGCCTAGTTATAGAAATAGAAAAAAAGTCAAATGGGCCGGCCCAATGGGCCGGTTACTGTAGCACGGGGTGGAAAACAACGTCGTTTCCCACCTTGAATGTGTATATACAAGCATAGTTGCCCGCGCGTTGCTGCGGGGCGGTGTTTCTTTTATCATAGATGTTGGTGTTTTTTTAAGCATTGGTCGCGCGTTGATGTGGGGCGTTATTTTTTTAATTTTTTTTTGTATTTTGTTTTTTGTGCGGCTATGTGTTGGCGTTGTGTCGTGGGTGTTTTTTGATCAGAATAAATCAACTCCTGTAATTTTTTTTCTTATTTTGTGCCGAGCAAAAAAAAAATTTTTAATTATTTTGTGCAATAGTTTCTTTTTTTTATATGGGCTTATGTGTTTGGTCTCATGTCGCGGATATTTTTTGATCTGAATAAATAAGTACTTTTGTAATTTTGTACTGAACAAATTTTTTTTTTTTTAAGTTGCCTAGTTATAGAAATTGAAAAACAAAAAAAAAATCAAATGGGCCGTTACCGTAGCAATGTAGCAAGGGGGTGGAAAACGACGTCGTTTCCCGCCTTGAATGTGTATATATATATTAAATATTAATTCAAATGCCACGAAGAGATGAGAGGTACATGCATAATTTGATTCTACCGGTTAGGTTAAAAAGTACCTCTAGTTGATATATACAAGTCTATAAATATATAATTAGGGAACAAAACGATGGATGCATGTTTAATAAAACAATTATATAGATGATCCAACGTTATCCACAAAATAATAGCGGTTTTCTTAAGTACTAGCCAATTAAGCAGGTAGTTGTTCATACATTTTGGGTTTTTGGTGAGAATCCTTGTGTTGCATCAGGTATCCATCGTTACTGTACGAGTAAAACTAAGGCTAAATTCTTTGTGCAACGTTGGAGCACCATGAAATCACCTAGAAGTCGAATAGTCAAAAACCTAAAAGGTTTTGACCGAATGCAGAGGAGAGGGGTGAAGAATTTCGGTTAGGGTTTAGAGCGGAGTGATTTAATTCTACCTATTAATTACCCAAAGTACACAAGTTTCACAATTTGTCAAATTTGATCTCTCCTACCCCTTTAGGGTATTCGCATAAATATTGACGCCATGGATGATTATTACTTTACCGCTCTATGAGAATATTCTATATTCTCATTTCCTCATCATCACCATTTCATTTCGCACACCATATTCCCATTCCAACTTCCCTATTCTATTTAGTGTGTACCAACAGCCATTGACATATCGATGAGTACCAGTTGTAAAAGAGGTTGTTCTTTGCACACAAATCCTTAAATCTTCCACTTGTGTAAAGTAAGCAACAACTAGAGATAGCACAGTGACGGAGCTAGGATTTGGTTTTCGGGTGGGCCAAAACATATTAAAAAACTAGCTGCCAAAAAAATGGTATGGTGAATTTGTTTACCCAATGGAAGATCAAACTTTTATAACTTTATTTTTTCAATTGACGCCATAGACTTGTAAAAAGCATGGGTTTCCTGGGATGTTAGGAAGCATTGATTGTACAGGTTGACCACGGGCGAATTGCCCAGTTGCATACAGAGCTCAATTTTTAAGGTGATCATAAGGCACGTCCATTCATTTTATAATGGAAGCGATAGCCTCCAATGATTTATGGATTTGGCATGCGTTCTTTGGTGTCTCCAGGATAATAACGACGTAGGAACATTTTATGTCAATCTCCTCTTTCAATGATCTCAAAGCGGGGAAAAGCACCGATGTTCCATTCGTGCTTAACAAAAAACGTGACTTATAAAAAGGATATTATCTTACTTGATGGGATATATACCACCAATAGGGATCGTTCTTATTAAATCAATTAAAAAATCCGAGTATGAATGATCATAAATGAATATTGTATAAGACAAAGCATGAAGCAGCAAGGAAAGATGTGGAACGAGCTTTTGGTGTATTAAAGAAGAAGTGAAAGCTAATTAAACATCTGCTCGAGGGTTTCAGTCGACGAAAAAGACTATCGATGTATATGTACACGAAGCATCAAATTACATAATATGATAATTCAATGACAAACGGGTGGCGATATCTCCTATTTTTTTCGAGAGGAACAACACCGTGATGATGATCCCGTAAGAACACATGAAGAATCGATGCAAGTTACTCAGGAGATAATCAACAGAACGACTCATCTAAGCCTAAAAGCCGATTTAGTGAACACACTTAAAATAATAAAAATTAATAATAGTTTAGTCATTTTATTATTATAATGTTTTAATGTTATTTGAATTATTTGTAATGTTTTTAAATATTTATGTAAGTTTTTATATTATTTAATGAAATTTATATTTGTTATTAAAAAAATTGAAAAAAATGAAGTCCTTTTATAGTGGCAAATGTCGTCTGTAGGTCGCCGGAGAGTGAAAGCTAATGTGCCATGGTAAAATATAGGTCGCTGGTAGTCACGATAGTGCATAGCCTTATATATAAGTTTACACAAGATTCATTTGATGCTAATAACTTTAAAATCTTAACCAGAAAATAAGATAGTTTAAACAAGTTAAGCAATGAACACCATTTGTACTTTTCGTTGTATAATTCCTGTTAAAAATTAATGAAAGAAATCCTATTAAAAATTAATGAACACCAGTTAAACACGTTAAGGCAAATGAACACCATTTGTACTTTCTCGAAATAAATACCAACCCTCAGTTGAACCACTAAAGGATTTTGGGTATTGTGACGTTCCCCACCAATCCCAACCTAGAGGTTGTAGGTTCAAGCCTCGCTGGAAGCATGTGTAAAATATATTGTGAGATATGTGTATAGGTTGTGAAAAAATTGCCGTTCAAAAAAAAGAAAAAAAAGAATTACAAGGATAATGAAAACTATCTCAATTGAATGACAAATGAACCTCAGTTAAACCTAAACTAAAACCAAAGTTAAGGTCTATGAGTGAATAGCACAAGCTTGCGGAGCTTTAACTTATTATGTCCTTAGGAGAAAATAAAACTTTGTCAGATCTCACTGACTCGAACATTGTTTTAATCTCGGATACTTTACTCGTTGATATTGTATCAACGAAGTAAAGTTTATCTCCATATAGTATTCAGTTAGACCTGAAACTAGTTAGTTGCCAATCAAGATCTTATACAAACAAATCATGAACGAGTAAACTTTACTTAGCCTATTTACGTTTAACTATTGTTACGGAACGAAAAAGTAAAACTATCCTTATAGACACTTGGACAAATTGTGACCTAACAAATGCTCTATTCAACTATTAATAATAAAATTTGAAAAAAATAGAAACTTTAGAATTGTTTATGATTAAGATCGGGCGTAGTGAGGGTCTTATGACCGAGTTTTATACACTCAAGACGCATCTCGTCTTTCTTTATTACGGCTCAGGGTGAGCATGATTCTTCCATGAAAAAAAAGTAAGGACTCAGTCCGATGTCAATACCAGCTCGAGTTAGGGAAAGAAACGAACCCCAACGATAAAAAATAATATATCTGATATAGTATAGTACGTATAGAACAGGCTTCTGAGGCCGTGCTATACTAATCACTTTGGACACCAGGGCCTCGCCCAGATATGAAACCATTCAATCCTACAATAATATACATATTAATATGAATGTCAAACATTCAAAATCCCTACATTAATATACATTTAATAGTGAATTGGTCAACATCTCAATCAATACATTAATATAAATTTAATCGATTATTTCACCTATAAAAGGGTTTCCGGACACCCAAGGGTATGACTTTTCTTATCACATTTCTCAATACACACACAACCCTCAGATAACAGTGTTCTTACTCTCACGTCCGGAGTCTAACGTAAGGTCCGTCCTCACGGTAAGGGCGAACGTTTAACCATTATTTGTGCAGGAAGTCATCCCATTTACTTTGTTTAGTGCAAGATCCAACCCAAAGATAGCTTGCCAGCCCGACCCAACAAGCAATCTTAAATCACCTCACACCCGGTGACATATTTTGTACTAACAAGTTGGCGCCATCCGTGGGACCCAGTACACAACTGTGTTCCTAAAAAATACTCACCATGAGCACACCGACGAACCTTGTTCCCACTCCTCTCACGTCCGCTGTGCGAAACACGATGGGAAGGGGAAACGAACAAAATCGTTATGAAAAACGCTTAGCAAAAAAAGCAATTGATTAGAGATGCGTAAACAACGGTTTGGAAATTGAGAACCATGATTGATTTTGCGGCATTAATGGTTTGTATCTTCGGGTACAAAGTATACCCATAGGCAATCATCGAAGTGAAATTTTGTAAGTCCTTTTAATTTTCTATCTCTGATCATATAAATGCCATGAAAAGTCACCTTTCTTATGATACGTTAAACATACGTATCGTTTTTGAAAATACAAGGTAAGACTATGCATCTTGAAATACTAAGTAATACCCATGAATATACTTTTACAAGGTAACATGCTCGGCATTTACATTAAAAAAAAGGCTCATGGCATAGGGTTTCGATGCATTTACTACCTAGGTAGTACACCATGCAAAGTCTCTTCATACAGTTTGTGATGCCCTGTCAAGCTATACAAGAATAAATAACACAAAGCATGTTGACCCATTAAAGCACTCTTAGCCTCATGCTATGCATAAAAAAAAAAACAAAAAAAAAAAAATAACAAGTTGATTTTATAGACTGTTACTGAAATAAAATGGCACTTACAAACATTTCACGTTAATTTTATAAAAATAACAAACAAGATATTGTTTATGATGGTAAATTCAGTCGGTGATTTGCACATTATATATGCTTTAAAAAGTAAAGTGTCTAAGTAACAAAACTCACACTATAATAATGAAGACGTATAGATTGGTAGTTTTTCTTTCCAACAATCCTAATACGCTATACACATTGGTTTGCTGCTATACTCTCCCATACTCCCACCCCCCCCCCCCCCCCCCCCCCCCCCCCCCCCCCCCCCACCCCCCCCCCCCCCCCCCCACCCCAACCCCCCCACCCGCCTCCCCCCACCCCCCCTCCCCCCCCCCCCCCCCCCCCCCCCCCCCCCCCCCCCCCCCCCCCCCCCCCCCCACCCCCCCCCCCCCCCCCCCCCCCCCCCCCCCCCCCCACCCCCCCCCCCACCCCCCCCCACCCCCCCCCCCCCCACCCCCCCCCCCCCCCCCCCCCCCCCCCCCCCCCCCCCCCACCCCCCCCACCCCCCCACCCCCCACCCCCCCCCCCCCCCCTCCCCCCCCCCCCCCCCCCCCCCCCCCCCCCCCCCCCCCCCCCCCCCCCCCCCCCCCCCCCCCCCCCCCCCCCCCCTCCCCCCCCCCCCCCCCCCCCCCCAAAAGATAAAGAAGCATGGTTAACGCCTAATGGTTACATTTGCTCCTTAATAAGAATCGCACATTATCGGGATATCGAATACTTTCTATAATCCACTAGATCACTGCTTTTCATTAAAAAGTCAAAGGCTGCAAATGTCTATTTTTCTATACTGTCATGAATTGCATCGAATAAATACACATGTATAGGTCATGAACCTCTTGTGTCGCTCGTTTAGGCTGTTTCACCCCGACTGTAAAAGCCGCACCGACCCTTTGTTTTTCGTGATCAATCAATGAGTGCGCGGAAGCTTATTATTTACGGAGTAATTACTCCGTCATTTCCTTCTATGGTATAGTAATCTACGTCCGATCTTAACATTCGTAACCTTGTCCCCCTTTTGTTGACTGGTTCGGCCTTCAAGTCCCTCCGTTCAGACGGAGACACAAACCTTAACGTTTAAGCATAGAATGAAAACTCAATGCTATAGGTGTTTTGGGGTCAAGTACCTAACCTGGTACACTCATCATTTATTGGCCTAACTTCCGTAAGCTCAGCTTTCATTGTTAACTGGTCTATATACATCATTCCGCTAAACTGATAGCGTTGATGGCAGAGCAGACGACATCCAATCGTGCTCTTGATGACGCTACTTGGAATTTTTATTATAAAATTAAATATTTCACTTCTAGATACCACTGTTCGAAAAGCTCCAAGTTAAGTCATATTCTGATCGCAGTTTTCAGCTCTCCAGATATTTTAATATTCATAAGTCCTAAAATGCGGACAACCTTCATGTCCGGACGTAAAACTATCAACGAATAAGTCAGAGAATTTGTACCTCGCTATTTTATGCCCCCATAGATCAACGCTCTGTTCATATGCACGTGTTTTAATCCAGTAAAAAAATTTTGAACTAAAGAACCTCGTTACTTGACCCGGTTCAAACTTTGGCTGACCTCAATCCTTAGTTGCCTATCGTAAAAATTGACACATCTTGTCATCGACGATTTCGTGTCGATGGGCCAAGATACTCCTTCGTCTAAGCTCGTACCTACGTATGGAGATGCGGAGCTACAACCCTTCCGTACACCTAAGGAACTTCTAAGGTCGATTGTGTAACACCCCCAAATTGGGTCACATCGAAATAAGGGTCCGGGGCGTGGACTTCATAGATCCATTAACCAAGATCTATATATGAACGACCAAAAGTCCCGTTTACAAACTGATACATTAGATTTAACAAATATATTGATACAAATACCTAGCTTTAACTATGTTCCTGATTATTATAGTCAAAGATACTGTTTCACAACACATGAGTTTCCCAAACATAATACAACCATATCTTTACATGACATTCCCAAAACAAAATCACCAATGTATTCCTTGGCACCTAATGCTTATAGATCTCCTGAAAAACATTGCTTTTTAAAAAAAACGTCCCCCCCAACAATAAGTTGGTGAAATCATAGGTTAGATAAATCATAATAATGCAGACTCGCAAGACTTATTCCACCGTATAATGCAACACATGCAACATCATAAAACAAAAAAAAAAAAAACAAACACTTTTCCTAAGCTCATAAACTGAAGCCCGACATCTTTCGTGCAATAATAATATTTATTGCCATTTCTGCCACGATTAGATGTTCAACAACCCGAAAACATCCTAATTCGACATGCTAAACTGTTCGTTCTTGGTGATAGCTAAGTCACACCGAACGGGGAGTCGTTTCCCCAAATAGATCTAATTCATAACATTTGCGCACACATAAGTAATTAACAACTACATCTATGCAATTGACATTCATGATAAGGGGCTCACTTGGGGGTTATCGCTACTTAGGCAAACATTAATCCCAAATATAACATATCCAACTTGCGTCCAATTTTTAAAAAACAAAGGCATGTTTCCATTCCTCCCATAGTTATAAATCATGATAGCGTAAAAAGTGAGGTGAGCAAGTGACCTCACCTTGAGTTCTGAATAATCCAAATACGCCGATAAAGCATCACGTAAAAAGTCGAATCGCAGCCTAAATTATCATAGGTCGTATATGACCATTACGATCGATTACTAACATCATAATACATGCTATGCTATCACATCATACTATCGTTCGGAAAGCTATCATAATTAAGATGTCATGTAGTGAACGTATGAGGAGCTAGGACACTTTAAAATCGTAAATCCAGCCACTCGTCGATACGACCAACCCCCCGAAAGAGCCTCATTATGAAACTCCCTAGTAAATATATACTCTTGATAACCACATATAATTCATATATAGTTCAATCACCAACTAATGTTTTGGTAAAATGATTTAATAAGTTAAAACGTTATAATTACCGTTTTAGTAAAACTAGCATAACTTTTGCGTTTTAAGCCCGATTTTGACGTTTTTTTATGCCTACGCTTTCGTATTAGGACGAGTTATCATAATTTGACATTTTCCATATTTTGACTGTAACACCCCCAAATTAGGTCGCAAAAAGCGGAATAAGGGTCCGGGGCGTGTTACGCATAGATCAATAACAAAAGATATATAAGAAAGACCAAAAAGTCGTTTTAAAAACTGATACCATTAGTTTTAACCAAATATTTGAACAAATAGCCCGAAGCTATAACTTGTTTCCTTTTATTATTACAAATATACAGGTTAACAACAACATAAAAACAACCATATCTTTACCCAAAAATGAACCCTTTCGTTCCCAAAAAAACAAAAGCACCAATGATCCATAGGCACCTAATCTTACTGATCTCCTGAATAAACATTTGCTTTAAAACGTCAACAATAATGTTGGTGAATCATAAGTATGTAGAAATCATAATATGCAGACCGCAAACTTTTTCCCTGATAATGCAACACAATTCAACACCACAAAACTACATTACATTACACTACGCTCATGACACTGAAGCTCGACAATCCTTTCTTGCAATTAAAATATATATTGCAATTAACGCCCATACCGATGTCTCAACCCTAAACATCCTAAAGTCGACATGCTATAAACGTTCGTATCCTCAGTGATAGCTAGTCACACGCCGAACGGGAGGTCGGTCGCAAATAGAACTTATTGAAATAACATTCGCGCTCACATAGATGTAAATTCTCAATTACATCTATGCAATTTACAGTTCATGACATGGGACTTAACTGGGTTTATCCGCAACATAGGGCAAACATGTAATCAAAATATAAATCCACCTGCGTCCAATTTATAAAACAAAGCAATGTTTCCACCCCAATAATTATGAAAAGTCATGAAATCGTAAAAATGTGGGGCTATGAACTCAACCTTTATTCTGATAATCCCAATATCGCAGATAAAAACGTCCGTAAAAGATCGAATGCAACCTAAATTATCATAGGTACTTTATAAGTACCGGAGTACTTGATAAAATCTTATAGTGTTACTTCGTACTATCGTTCGGGCTAATCACATAATTAAAGAGGCATGACAGACCGTTCGAGAGTTAGGACACTTTAAGAAATCGTAAATCCAACAACTTTTTCGTCGATACGCCATCCAAAGCCTCATTATAAACTCCCTAATAATATATCCTTTGAATAACACATATAATACTAATATAGTTCAATCACACCAACTAATGGTTTTGGTAAAAATTGTGTTTAATAAGTTAAAACGTTTATAATTACCGTTTTAGTAAAACAGCGTAACTTTTCGCGTTTTAGCCCTATTTTAAACGTTTCTTATGCCCATCTTTTCGTATTAGGACGAGTTATCATAATTTGACATTTTCAATATTTTGACCCTCTGATGAACAGTAACTTTTACTGTTCACATCAGACGTGACTTTTATTTAAATCGTATTTGTTGTCGTAAAACCCGTAAATGTCGTATTTTATTCGTTATAGCTCCGTTTTTAACGATTCTTTCGAGGAACATTATTGAAAGTTCTATAATTTTATGAGGTTTACAAAAATGTAACTTTCTGTCATGAATAGTAACTTTTATAAAAATAGTTTTATAAAAGTATTAATTGTCGTAAACTCGCGAAATTCATAACTCATTCGTTATTAATTGAAAAATTACGATTCTTATCATTTTGGAATCCTAAAAATATGTATTATTTGTTAAAAAATATCAAAACTTGCTGTTGACATAAATTTTTATAAAAAGTTTTTATAAAAATTCTTTTATAAATCCGTTTATTTATCGTATAACTTGTTTTTAACGTAACTTTTTCGTTATTAACCCGTTTGACAAGTTTCTTACCTTTTCGGAATCGTCGTGAAATGTATTATCTTATAAAAACATAAAATAAGTATATTTTTATATAAACACTTTTGGACAGACTGATGTAAATAACATTCATAGTCCATTTGACCTGATTTTTTATGTTTAACCACTTTATACTTTTTAACAATAAAAAAAAAACCAAAAGTATACAAGTCTTCTCATCTTGTTATATTCCTTATTTTAATGATCAATTACATTACTATAGGTCCATAATTAACCTTACAATGTCATTTTTGTATTTCTTTACTTGAATCAAATTAAGGAAACTTTATAAACCCCTAATTAACATCAACTACTTTTAAGCTTAATTAAGATTGTAAAATACTTAGGTATCCATTTATAACTTCATATTACTATCCATAAAACATGTGTATAAGTTCATAAAACTAAGTTTACAAGACAAAAAATCCATTTTACAAGTTAAACATACCTAAATGGTGGATTTTCACAATAATAAACATCACATATCCATATATTCATATAATTGAAAATTTTTGGGCTTAATTAATCTTAATGAGAAATGATTTAGAATGATGAAAAAATAAGCGCAAACCCTTGTTAGGACTTTAAACCCAAGATTATACCAAAAACCCTAGTTTCTAATGAAAATCCAAATCTTGATTTCCTTGCTTCAACACTGTAAAAATAATTAATCAAGGCTTTAAAATACTTTGAGGTATCTAGATATGATGATAGAGTGTAATGTAAATAGGTTATATAAATTTTGAATGGATATTTAGAGGGGAGGGTTGCAGACCGTGGGTTTGGACTAGGAAAAGAGAAAGAAAATAATTTTTGTTAAGTGTATAGATGTATGAAAACACTTGTGAATGCATTGTATTATAGGAAAAAAAGGAAATGAATATGTTTGGTTGCTAACTTTTGACTAGAAAATTCAAAGGGGGGGGGTTTAGAACCCGTGGGATATTCAAGGGAACCAAGGGGAGGGTTTAGGAGTTTAATGTTTATGTTTTCATTGTTCTATGTCCCCTAAAAGAACACATCCCATTGGAAACAGGGTGTGTTTCTAGCTTATTTTTCTTTTTTCCTTTTACAAGTTTACTTGCATTTTTATAAAATAAAGTGTAAGTGAAACTTTTATATAAAAAGTAAAGTGTAGTTTATTTTTATAAAAGTATACTTGTAATGTCTTTGTTAATTTGTACATATACATTTATATAGGACATGTATATGAAGCTCATATGCCATAAAGTTTTATAAACTCGATCATTGTATCAAAAAACTAGGTATTTGTTGAAGCGAAATTTATTTTTGTGTTCCGGTACTTAAACGAACTTTAACGCGAAACGAATTTATACTTACGTAACCGATAAAAAAAAAATGAACATGACCATAATTATTCTTAAAATAATTATCTAACCCTTGCTTGAATATAAACATTTAATTGTTTGTGCCCGTAATTAACATTGACCTAAATTTTAGCTACGCATTTAAGCTAACATTTACGATTTAAAGCAAACGCGTACAATAACAAAAAGGTAACATTGTGGATGTTATCGAGGTCTCAATGACCAAAAATACAGGGACTCGTTAAAGGCTTCCCCCGTTAAACGAGCCTTTCCCAGGCTCACGAGCAGCACTTAACGACGTGGTGGTCTTGGAGAAGAGTGTGGATATTTCTTCTTGAATTGGTCTTTCACGTTCCCACGGAATGTCAGGACCTCCCTTGAGTTCCATCGACCTTGACTAATGGGATCCGCTTCGCTTCAACCGTTTAACTTCACGGCCCCTATTTCTAATGATTCCTTAACAAAATGAAGCTTGTCACAAGATGAGTCCATGCCAACGTAACGGCTACGGTTTCCGTACGGCATGACACTTTTTCTGTTGGACCACATGGTATGTATTATAACTATGCTCAACCTCTTCTGGAATTCAAAGCTTTAGGCAACCCTTCCAACCTTTTCTAATACCTAGAAAGGTCCAACATATCTGGGGTTTAACTTCCCCGTTTGCCAAAATGTACGACCCCTTTCCAATGTGAAACTTTTAAGCATAACTTAAGCTCCCCACTTGGATTCCTATTAGTTTACGCTTTAAGTCAGCTAAACTCTTCTTCGATCACGACGGCTTGCATCCTTTACTTGATCTGGTATGAGTTTCCTCAGGGTCTCTGAATTAGGGTTCTGGACTAAGTATTATGAGCTTCACCATCTTCACACACAACAAACAGGTGAACAACACTTTTCGACCATAAAGTGCTTCGAGATGGTGCGGCCATGATGCTAGCGTGATAGCTATTGTTATATGATAAACTCGACTAATGTGCAAATGTTAACCCAACCCTTTTCCAAAGTCATTGCCAAGCACGCAGCATATCCTCGAGAGTTTGAATGGTCCTCTCGCTTTGCCCGTCTATTTGTGGATGGTACGCTGTACTCATATCCAAATTAGTACCCAAAGCGTTCTGAAGTGACCTCCAGAAATTGGATGCGAATCTCGGGTCACGATCACAAATGATTGAGACGGGTATTCCATGTTTTCTCGGTGACCACACTCCATTCAGTACATTCTTGCAATTTATCCAAAGATCGTCTCTCTCATCGGTGGGAAGATCAGTAGACTTAGTGAGCCGGTCAACACGATCCACCCAAATTGTGTCATAAGCCTTTGAGATCATCTAGGAAGCTCTTTTCGGACAAAATCCATAGTGATGTTGACCACTTCCATTCAGGGATCTTAGGTTGTACCAACAATCCTGATGGCCTTTGATTTCCAAGCCTTGCCCTTAGCACATGTCCAAACACTGTTCTAACAACGTGGCTATGTCAGCCTTTCATGTTGGGACCACCAAAATCTTCTTTCATGTCTTGTACATTTTTTCGGAACCTGATGAATAGAGTATTTTGATTTGTGGGATTCGTGGCATGATCACAGGTCCTCAAATTGCCAAACAGGTAACCACTCCTGCCATAGAGGCACAAGGTTCCATCCGCCAACGAGGTTCCAACTTTTGTCGTCTAATTGCTTCTGGAAATTAGCTTTTCAATCAACTTTCCCCAACGTCTTACTCTTATGTCTCTGGTTTCCGGCGCTTCAGTCTGAGCATTTCTAAGATCTGTTTTGGGAAAATCCAAGCTAATAGTCATAACTAAGGCTCGAACTCTCACGTGGTTCCCGGTCTTGTCATGCTCAACAAGAAAAGCATCAGAAATGACATTTGCTTCCCCCAGGGTGATAACGAAATATCGCAATCGTAATCACTTAGCAACTCTAACCCATCGCGTTGCCTCCATGTTCAAACTTCTTTTTGATCTAACATGTGTTGCACAAACTCTATGTGATCGGTGAACACCGTACACTTAGTTCCATATAAATAATGTCCTCCAGATCCTTGAAGAGAACACTTAACTGCACCAAGTTCCAAATCATAGTTGTATAGTTCTTCTCATGAATTTTTTAACTGTCGTGATGCAATAAGAAATTCACTTTATACCTCTTTGCATCAACACAGCGCGCCAAACCCTCTTGAAGCGTCGTCAGAGCGATGCAATCTTGCTTTCCTTCAGGTAATGCAAGGATTGGTGACTGCAAACAACTTTATGCTTCAATAGTTGAAACGCTGCTTCTGTTTTCTCTGCCCAAACTCAAAACAAACTTACCTTCTTTTGAAGTAAGCTTGGTCATTGGTTTGGCTATCTTTGAAAACCCTTCAATGAATCTTCGGTAATACCCAGCAAGACCTAAAATTGAACGAATCTCCTGTGGTGACGTGGAGATTCAATCTTGAATGGATTCATATTGGCTGCGATCCACATGAATTCCTTCACTTATCGATCACTGACCGAGAACTGTACTTTGGGGATCCAAAATTCACATTTGGAAAAACTTGGCATACAACTCCTCCTTCTTAAGCAATTCTAAGATTTGCTTAAGGTGTTCTTTATGCTCTTCCTTGTTCTTCAAATATATCAGAATGTCGTCAATAAATACAATCACGAATTTACTAGATATGTTTGCATACCCCGATTCTAAGGACCAGAATACGCAGGTGCGTTTGTCAAACCCAAATGGCATAACTTGGAATTCATAAATGTCCATATCGATTCTGAAGCAGTCTTCGAGATGTCCTTCCCTCTCGAAACTCTCAATTGGTGATAAACTACCTTAGGTCGATTTCCGAGGTAGACACTCGGACCCTTGAAGCTGATCAAATAAATCATCATTCTTGGGAGCGAAACGTTTCTTCACCGTTAGTTTATTTAATTCCGGTAATCAATGCACAATACCGGAATGATCCCGTCTTTCTCTTGACAAACAGACAGGAGCTCCCCAAGGTAAAGGATCTGGGTCTATAAAGCCTTTAATCAGACAGCTCTTTCAGTTGTTCAGATAACTCTTTCATCTCGGACAGAGCCAATCGATAAGGCGCCCGTGCTACAGGTGCAGCACCAGTACCAAATCAAGTGAAACTCACTTGTCGAGTCGAGGATACCCGGCAGTCCTCAGGAAATACTTCGGGAAAGTCTTGAACTATTGTGGTACGTATCAAGTCGCTTCTTCTCCACTTGTCGTCAACCTCTTTTGTTGACATGGCCAAAAGATAGAAATCCCTCTTTCATGTACTTCCTGCGTTTATGCACGAAATGATGTTTAATCCAAGATCGTGTCACATAATCCTTGGTGACTCATCCCCCGGTATGGTTAAGGTTTTATTTCTCCAGGGGATGCAACAATCTTCTCACACACACAATGACCGCTTGGTACGTATTGCCAACCAAATCCATACCGATTATAGCATCCAAAACTACCAAGTTCTACAGCATTAAGTTATGTTGAATGGTTGTTTATGAAGTTTATGTTCAACCCTTAGATTATATTTAAACTCCAATTTATTCTCCGTCAGCTAGTTCGACATCATAATAGTGATCTAGGGTAGATGGGCGTGATAATCAAATAAGATATAAGCAACATAGCGGTTGTTTAGAAGGAACTACCCGCGAAACGACGTTGTCTGGGTTTGCCCCCTAAGAGTACATTAAATGCATGTGAAATATCTTAAGAGGGATCAACCATATAAAAGGGCAAGGTAGTATGAAGACTGTTACCCGATGGTATCCTTTCTACGCACTAGTGTTTCCCTAGACGTGTCTATAGCGATATAGACAAAAGCTGGTTTTCTAGAACCTAACGCTCATAATTATCAATCAAGAAGCAACAGTAAAAGGATCTACAATCCGACTTTCATGCAATCATAAGCAACTACAAATGAGGGTTTAGCCTCGCATGTTATAAGGAAAGCAAAGAGATAAATCAATCATGCAACAAATAAACATATTGAATGATTAATGATAAATAACCTTACTTGGATTAAAACATGGATTCAAGGTAGTACAATAGGGTTTTGAGGCCCTAAAAATGACCTATGATGCTGCTACAAGAGCTAGGGTTCGTCTACCTAAAGTTATACAAATTTACATACTTAAAACCCTAAAATCGCTTTAGTATATATAGAGATATCGCTGCGACGGCATCGCGTTGTAATCATGATGCCGTCGTTACGTGGATGATTCTAGATCCTCATTAAGTCGGTCACGTCCTGACGCCATCGCCAAATCTCTAACGCCATTACTAGATGGATCACGACGGCATCGCTTTATGCCTGCGACGCCGTCTCCACGCTCTGTAAGTAATATTTCCTTAAGGATTTGGTGTAGGTCCGTAATCTCGTCCTTTTCTTCCCCAAATGAGCCCAATTTACGTATATTCCCTCCAAATGCCATCCAAGTGCTAAAAACCTAAAAACAAATGATTAAGCATGTAACCCGGGCATATTTGCATGGTTTAGGGGGTTAAATAACCCTGAAATAGTGTATAAAATGACACTTCATCAACAATCCATTCCACAAAAAGTTTTGTGTAACGCGATCGATACATCAACCTATATAATTAATAAAATCTCCATTAGACACACTTTAGGAAAAACCCCATTCAAATTGTTAAGAGGTAGAAAACCAAACCTTAACTATTTGAAAGTATTCGGAAGCAAATGCTTCATTCTTAATACAAAAGATTACCTCACCAAGTTCGACCCAAAGTCGTACGAAGGTGTTTTCCTAGGATATTCGCAAAATAGTAAAGCTTATATAATTCTTAACAAACAAACAATGAAAATCAAAGAATCCTTAAATGTGACATTCGATGAAACTCCTCCCCCACCTAAAACATCACCATTAGAAGATGATGATTTAGTCAAAGAAGAAGCTATTAAGGTTAATAGAACAAAACCCTTAAGCAATGATCTCAAAGATGGCTTTGGGGTGGAAGGGTTAGCTAATTATTTATACAAATACACGTTGGTTTGGTTGCTAAGCCAAGACTAGGACGAAGATATATAAACTTTACACAACTCTACATCAATTTCTTTCTTTTTCTTTTCTGTTTTTCTGTTTTTTTAATAACATAATACATCACTCGGGGCTTATAGATGCACCCCTACACTTTAACTTTTACATACTTTACAAGCAAACTATTCTATGACCCGAATTGAGGTGAATCAACATAACATGGAGCTTATTAAGCTCTATTGGGGGTAATAAATTACTTCTTTCCTAATTCTTCATAAGATGAATACTACCATGAATCCCAATTGTCCCAAAATAGTATTTACAAGGATAAGGACTTAGCAACCTGTACTCAATAAGTAACTCAGGTATTAAACATAATGTACAAAAAGCGTAGTACATACAATGTAGGCTAAATATGATTTTGGGTGAACATTTGTTAAGGGTGACAATTCTCTCCATTAATGTCCCGTCTTAACCACAAAAATATGAGAACCGTAAAAAAGATAGGCTCGGATGTGTACTAGGGGATCCGCACATAAAGATGAGTGCATGGACTAGGGTTCGTCTCCCTAAGTTATACAAAGTTATCCCAAACGTTACACACTAAAACCCAAAAATCGGTTATATATATAGAGGTATCGCGGCGATGGCGTCGCGTTATGGTCTTGACGTCGTCGCTACGTGGATGATTCTAGATGCTCTTTAAGTCGGCTACGTCCTGACGCCGTCTCTAAATTCCAGACGCCGTCACTGAATAGAGCACGACGGCGTCGCTTTATGCTTGCGATGCCGTCTCCACGTTCTGTAAGTAATACTTCTTCAAGGATTTGGTGTAGGTCCGTAATCTCGTCCGTTTCTTCTCAAAATGTACCCAAGTCACGTGTATTTCCTCCAAATGCCATCCAAGAGCTAAAAACCTGAAAACAAATGATTAAGCACATAATCTGGGCATATTTGCATGATTTAGGGGGTTAAATGACCCCAAAATAGTGTATAAAATGACACCTCATCAAATATCCTTACACTTGGGATTTGCTTGTCCTCAAGCAAATGGGCTTTTCTACCTAGACAATAGCAATATGAGGGTCATTTAACCTACTCTTTAAAAGTATTTTAAAACACAACCTTCTAGACCTCGTAATTAAAAGCACATAAAGTATATACCTCGCAACATCACTAAGTGTTTGGGATTCTCTCTTTCACTTGGGTAGTATAAAAATTAGTAACAATTATGGGGAAAACGAAAATCAACACTCATTACCTGTCATAGCATATAAATTACCATATGCTTGGTAAAGGATCAAACCTCCACCGATAGGCGCAAGCATTATTTATTACTATCAAGAGGACTTATAAAGGGTTGTGGGGTATAGTGTAAGATAATATAAAATTGGAAACAGAAACGAAACGAAAGGATACATTTAGTGGCTTTAGGGTGGAAGGGTAAGCTAAAATATTTAACACCCCCCAAAATTGGGTTCGTCAGCGGAAATAGGGTCCAGGGCAATTTACTCATAGATCAATAGCACAAGATATATAAGAACGACACAAAAAGTCGTTTAAAATGATACATTGGATTTAATTAAAAGACTTAATACAAAAGCATATAGCTTTACTTGTTCATTGTTAAATATTACAAAAGATGACAATACATTTCCCAAAATTTGATGCACATAAATCTTTAAGCGTGCAATCCAATGCATCCCTGGCACCTTATGCCTATTGACCTCCTGAAAACATTGCTTAAAACGTCAACAAAAATGTTGGTGAATTCATAGGTTTAAGTAATTAAATTATGCAGGACCGCAAGACTTTTCCCGTGATAATGCAACACATGCAGACATCACAAAACCAGATTACATTTACACTAAGCTCATGACACTGAAGCTCGACGATCTTTCTTGCAATTAAAATATATATTGCAATTTACGCCCATCCGGATGTCTAACCCTAAACATCCCAAATTCGACATGCTATAACGTTCGTTCCTAGTGATAGCTAGTCACCCGAACGGGGAGGTCGTTTCCCAAATAGATCTATTAAATAACATTCGCGCTCACATAATGTAATACCCAATTACATCTATGCAATTGACAGTTCATGACATGGGACTTAACTGGGTTATAGCAACTTAGGCAAACATGTAATCAATACTTGCGTCCAATTTATAAAACAAAGCATGTTTCCACCCCATAATTATAAATCATTGAAATCGTAAAAATGTGGGGCTATGAACTCACCTTGAGTTCTGATAATCCAAATATCGCAGATAACGCGTCACGTAAAAGATCGAATGCAACCTAAATTATCATAGGTCGTATAAGTACCATGTACTTTGATTAACTAACATCATATACAGGTCTATGTTAGTTACATCATACTATCGTTCGGGCTATCATAATCAAGAGGTCATGTAGTGAACGTATGAGGAGCTAGGACACTTTAAATCGTAAATCCAGCAACTCGTCGATACGCCACCCCGAAGAGGCCTCATTATGAAACTCCCTAGTAATATAGTACTTTGATAACCGCATATAATTCTATATAGCTCAATCACCAACTAATGGTTTTGGTAAAATTGTGTTTAATAAGTTAAAACGTTTATAATTACCGTTTTAGTAAAACTAGCGTAACTTTCACGTTTTAAGCCCGATTTTAACGTTTCTTATGCCCATCTTTTCGTATTAGGACGAGTTATCATAATTTGACATTTTCAATATTTTGACCCTCTGGTGAACAGTAACTTTTACTGTTCACATCAGACGTGACTTTTATTTAAATCGTATTTGTTGTCGTAAAACCCGTAAATGTCGTATTTTATTCGTTAAAAGCTCCGTTTTTTACGATTCTTTCGAGACGTTTCCTCGTTATTTAAAGTTCTATAATTTATGAGTTAACAAACATGTAACTTCTATCATGAATAGTACTTTATAAAAATTAGTTTTTATAAAAGTATTAATTGTCGTAAACTCGCGAAATTCATAACTCATTCGTTATTAATTGAAAAATTACGATTCTTATCATTTTGGAATCCTAAAAATATGTATTATTTTTAAAAATATCAAACTTGCTGTTGAATAATTTTATAAAAAGTTTTATAAATAACAATTCTTCATAAATCCGTTTATTTATCGTATAACTTGTTTAACGTAACTTTTTCGTTATTAATCCGTTGACAAAGAAAAAAAGGGTAGAGTTAAAAAAAAGTTTCTTACTTTTTCGGAATCGTCGTGAAATGTATTATCTTATAAAAACATAAAATAAGTATATTTTTATAACACTTTTGGACAGAATGTTTAAATAACTTTCATAAGTCCATTTTTGACCTTGTTTTTATGTTTTACCACTTTATACTTTTTACATAATAACCATAAGTATACAAGTCTTCTCATCTTGTTATATCCTTATTTTAATGATCATATAACATTACTATAGGTCCATAATTAACCTTAACATGTCATTTGTATTTCTTTAACTTGAAACATATTATGAAACTTTTATAAACCCTAATTTGTAGTTAATCATTTTTACATCAAAATAACATGGTACAATATTTTCTCATCCTTATTAACATGATATTAGTAATAACACAACATGTATATTAGTGTACAAAATGACCATTGCAAGTAATAATTCCATTTACATGTTAAAAATCTTAAATGGTGATTTCACTATATAAACATCACATATTCATATAATCATATAAATGAAAAGTTAAGGGCTTAAGATAACCTTAATGAGATGATGTAGGATGATGAAAAATAAGTGCTAAACCCTTGTTTAGACTTTAAACCCAAGATTATAACCAAGAAACCCTAGTTTCCAAATGAAAACCCTAATCTTGATTTCTTGCCTCAACACTTGTAAATAATTAATCAAGGCTTCAAAATACTTTGAGGTATCTTAGATATGATATGAGAGTGTATGTAAATAGGTTATATAAATTTTGTATGGATAGTTTAGAGGGGGAGGGTTGAGCCGTGGGTTTTGGCTAGGAAAGGAGAGAAAAGAGTGTGATTTTTATAAGTATAAGAGTGTTACTTCTCTTATGTATGCATGAGATATATATAGGAAAGAGTTATGAGATATTTGTTTGCAAGTTTGACCAAGAAATTCAAAGGGGGGGGGGTGGTGTGTGTGCCGTGGTCAAGGGAACCAAGGGAGGGAAACAAGGGCTTTTAATGCCTTTGTTCCTTGGTTCCTTATAATGGGAATCATCCCATTAAACTAAGGACTTGTGTTCCTAGCTTATTTTTCTTTTCTATTATATGTTTACTTGCATTTTCATAAAGTAAATGTGTAAGTGAAACTTTTATATAAAAAGTAAAGTGTAGTTTATTTTTATAAAAGTATACTTGTAATGTCTTGGTTAATTTGTACATATACATTTATATAGGACATGTATATGTATGCTCATATGCATAAAGTTTTATAAACTTTGATCGTTGTATAAAAACGTAGGTATTTGTTGAAGCGTAGAAATATTTTGGTGGTTCCGGGTATGCCTAAACCCGATTTATCGCGAAACGTATACACTTTACGTAACCGATAAAAAAATAACCTAAACAAAGACCATAATTATTCTCAAAATAATTATGTAATACTTGATTGATGTAAACGCTTAATCGTTTGATGCCCGTTTACATTGAACGCTAATTTTTAGCTTACGCGATTTTTACTTAATACATGAAATTACAAGCAAACGCGTACGACACTAAAAATAAATAGTAGATTATCGACGTCGTCAATGACTTGAAAACACAGGGTGTTATAGACTTCCCCCGTTAAACGAGCCTTGTCCTCAAGGCTCACGATGCAGCACTTGACGACGGTGTGGTCTTGGTGAAGAGGTGTGGATATTTCTTCTTGAATTGGTCTTCATGTTCCCACGTGAACTCAGGACCTCTCTTGGAGTTCCATCGAACCTTGACTAATGGGATTCGGCTTCGCTTCAACCGTTTAACTTCACGATCTATGATTTCTACCGGTTCCTCAACAAAATAGAGTTTGTCATCAAGATGAAGTCCATCCAACGGAACGCTAATTGTTCTCAGGCAATGACACTTCTTTTCAGATTAGATACATGAAACGTATTATGAACTCTGCTCAACTCTTCTGGAAGTTCAAGCTTGTAAGCAACCTCTCTGACCTTTTCTAACACCTTGAAAGGTCCAACATACCTAGGGTTTAACTTCCCCCGTTTGCCAAAACGTACGACCCCTTTCCAAGGTGAAACTTTAAGCATAACTTTATCCCCGACTTGGAATTCCATTGGTTTACGCTTCAGATCGGCGTAACTCTTCTGTCGATCACGAGCGGCTTGCATCCTTTGCTTGATCTGGATGATTTTCTCAGTGGTCTCTTGAATTAGTTCTGGACCAAGGATTTGAGCTTCTCCAACTTCAGTCCAACAAACAGGTGATCAACACTTTCGACCATAAAAAAAAAAAAAAAGAAAAAAAAAATAAAAAAAATAAAGTGCTTCGAATGGTGCGGCCTTGATGCTAGCGTGATAGCTATTGTTATATGAGAACTCGACTAATGGCAAATGGTTAACCCAACCCTTTCCAAAGTCGATCGCACAAGCACGCAACATATCCTTGAGAGTTTGAATGGTCCTCTCGCTTTGCCCGTCTGTTTGTGGATGGTACGCAGTACTCATATCCAAATTAGTACCCAAAGCGTTCTGAAGTGACCTCCAGAAATTGGATGCGAATCTCGGGTCACGATCACAAATGATTGAGACAGGTATTCCATGTCTCGTGACCACCTCCTTCAGTGTACGATCTTACAAGTTCTGTTAAAGGATCGGTCTCTCTCATTGGTGTGAAGATCGCAGACTTAGTGAGTCGGTCAACGATCACCCAAATGGTGTCGTAGCCTTGCGACGACTTAGGAAGCTTTGTAACAAAATCCATGGTGATGTTGTCCCACTTCCATTCAGGTATCTTAGGTTGTACCAACAATCCTGATGGCCTTTGATGTTCAGCCTTGACCTTAGCACAGGTCAAACACTTGCTAACATAGGTGGCAATGTCGGCTTTCATATTGGGCCACCAATATAGCTTCTTCATATCTTGGTACATTTTGTCAGAACCCGGATGTATAGAGTACTTTGATTTGTGGGACTCGTGCATGATTACAGTCCGTAAATCTCCATAACAAGGTAGCCAACTCCTGCCATTGAGGCATAGGGTTCCATCCGCACGTGGTTCCAACTTTTGTTCTCTAATCGCTTCTGGAAATTTAGCATTTTCAATCAACATTCCTCCAAACTTCTTCACTCTTAATGTTCTCTGGTTTTCGCGCTTCAGTCTGAGCATTTAAGATTTGTTTAGGAAGATCCAAGCTAATAGTCATGACTAAGGCTCGAACTCTTAACGGTGGTTCTCGTTCTTTCCTGCTCAAAGCATCAGCAACGACATTTGCTTTCCCCGGGTGATAACGAATATCGCAATCGTAATCACTTAGCAACTCTAACCATCGGCGTTGCCTCATGTTCAACTCTTTTTGATCTAAAATGTGTTGCAAACTCTTGTGATCGGTGAACACCGTACACTTAGTTCCATATAAATAATGTCTCCAGATCTTGAGAGCGAACACTACTGCTCCAAGTTCCAAATCATGAGTTGTATAGTTCTTCTCATGAATTTTTAGCTGGCGTGATGCATAAGAAATCACCTTTTCTCTTTGCATCAACACAGCGCCCAAACCCTTCTTTGAAGCATCGCAGTATGCGATGAAATCTTCGCTTCCTTCAGGTAATGCAAGGATTGGTGCACTACACAACTTTTGCTTTAACAGTTGAAAAGCTGCTTCTTGTTTATCTCCCCACTCAAACTTGACCTTCTTTTGGGTAAGCTTAGTCATTGGTTTGGCGATCTTTGAAAACCCTTCAATGAATCTTTGATAGTACCTAGCAAGACCTAAAAATTGACGAATCTCCGTTGGTGCTTAGAGATACTAAATGTTAATGGATTCAATCTTGGCTGGATCCACATGAATTCCTTCACTATCAATCACATGACCGAGGAACTGTACTTTGGGAATCCAAAATTCACATTTGGAAAACTTGGCATACAACTCCTCCTTCTTAAGCAATTCTAAGATTTGCTTAAGGTGTTCTTTATGTTCTTTCTTGTTCTTTGAATATATCAGAATATCATCAATAAAGACAATCACGAATTTATCCAGATATGGTTTGCATACCCGTTTCATAAGGTCCATGAATAGCGCAGGTTCGTTTGGGTTCCCCCCCCCCCCACCCCCCCCCAAACCAAACGCATAACTTGAAATTCGTAAATGGCCATAACGATTCTGAAGGCAGTCATTGGAATTCTTCCTTTTCGAACCCTTTAAATTGGATGAGAACCTGACCTTTGGTAGATTTTTAGAGTAGACACTCGACCCTTTAGCTGATCAAATAAATCATCAATTCTTGGAAGCGAATACGGTTACTTCACCGTTTAGTTATTCAATTCCCGGTAATCAATGCAATCCGAAATGATCCGTCTTTCTTCTTGACAAACAAGACCAGAGCTCCCCAAGGTGAGGACTGGTCTAATAAAGCCTTTATCGGAACACTCTTTTCAGTGCTCAGATAACTCTTTCATCTCGGAAGGCGCCAATCGATAAGGTGCCCGTGCTACAGGTGCAGCACCAGGTACCAAATCAATTTGTAATTCTACGTGTCGAGTCGGAGGGAGACCCAACAAGTCCTCAGGAAATACTTCGTGAAAGTCTTGAACTATTGGTACGTCTCAAAGTCCTTTCTCGACTTGTCTTAACCTCTTTTGCAATGACAATGTGCCAAAAAGATAGGAAATCCTCTTCCATGGAATTCTCATTTTAAGTGCACGAAATGATGTTTAATCGTGTCACATTTCCCTGGTGACTTCCATCGCCGTGTATGATTAAGGTTTTATTTCTCCAGGGGATGCGAACAATCTTCTCGGCACACACAATGACCGCTTGGTACTTCGCCAACCAATCCATACCGATTATAGCATCAAACTATACCAAGTTTCTACATGCCATTAAGTTTTGATTTTTAATGGTGGTTTAGGAAGTTAATGTGCAACCCTTAAAGTATAGTGTTTAACCCAATATTCTCCCGTCATCTAGTCCGACATCATAATAGTGATCTAGTAGATGGCGTGATGTCAATTGGGAGCTAAATGCCGTAGACACAAAAACTTCGATCGGCACCGCGTATCAAATAAGATTAAAATGCATAGCGTTGTTTAGAAGGAATGTACCCGCAACGACGTATCTGGGTTTTGCGCCCCGCATTTCAACCGACATACACTTCGCTTATCCCTGTCCATTCCAAGCTTGATTACCACGGTCATTGTTTCTCAGTTTTGGGCAGTTTCTTCTAAAATGTCCTTAAGCTCCGCATTCATAGCAACCGTTGCCCTTCTGATTATTGTTGTTGTTGTTGTTGGCAGGCCGGATTCTACAGTCCTTGGTCGCATGGCCAACCCTCTTGCAGTTACTGCACTTGGGTGGACAAGGACCTTCATGATTGTAATTACACTTGGAACACAGAGGTTTAGACCCGGCGTATGATTTCCTGTCACTATTGCCTGTGAGTGAGGCCCTGGCCTGTGTTCTGCCCTCTTATTTCTGTTAGTTTTGATTGTTCTTGGAAAGATCATCATACTTTCTTTTCCTTTCTGCCTAACGTTTAGCGTAGGCATGGGTCTTTTCATCCATCAGCTTAGTTGTAAACTCGATAGCCTCTTGCATAGTTTTTGGCTTTGATGCCTTTACACTGCCATGTATCATATCGGGCAAGCCACCGATATATTTTTCAATCTTGTCTATCTCTTCTGGGAACATCCTGGAACACATCAAAGCTAGTTGCTGAAATCGTCGACTATAGGCCACCACATCGGTGCCCTTGACCTTAAGATTCCACATCTCTGGTCTAATCTTCTGATCTCACCACCTCATGCAGTATTTATCAGCCATTCATTTTTCTTCATGTTGCCCATGGCATGGCATTGAGCTGCTTTCCAGGAGTATGTCTTAACATGGGCATTCCAATTTTGCCAAAAATCAACAGGGGGGGGGGGGGGGGGGGGGGTTGTAATGGGTAAGCATAGTCTGTAGAGTGCAAGTTCGAATTGATTGACTAGCTGCTGTGCAATTGCTAATGCTAAACACAGACTCCATTTTCTCAAACCATCGAGTGAGTCCGACAACTCCCTCAGTGCCTTTGAAGTCCAAAGGTTTGCATTTCAAGAATTCAGAGTAAGAGCATTCGCGAGCAGTTTGGGCTGGCCTTGGTCCTGAACCATTGCTATTGTAGCCATTCCTAACCCTGCTTGCTTTCTGCCTTCAGACCATAGCAGCAGCAACTCCCTTGTCAATTAAGGCTGAAGTTTGTGCCTCAGTAACAGTGTGGTGGGTTGCATTTGGTGTGTGTGACTGAGTTGACTGTGGTTCTCATTTGGGCCATTTTCTTCAATCACAGAAAATACATACCCGCTAGATTTTATACCATCATAACGTCCATAACTTTTTTAACACATCATAAATAAAATAAGATCGCATCACATAGTGAAACATACAACCAACACAAGATCGACATAACATAATACATCCATTCCATATATAATCTGGAAATATACATGATCTGTTTGGTACACAATGCTTCCCTATCGCTAGGTTACAAAATGAAAATCAACATAGAGCCCTACTAGCCGGATTACCCGTATTACTTGTAGGCTATACATGATAGCTGATCAAAACAAAAGATTTATACAGGATAGCTAAACCAAAACAAAAGATCTATACCGCCTGCTAGCTGGAGTAACCCATAAAACTTAACAGACTGCATAGTTATACAATCCGAACCAAGTCTAGGAACCTGGCTACAGAGTCCTCCAATTGTCAACGCATGCTCCAAGCCATCCAGGGTCTGGGTACGCATGATATGCTGAACAACCAATTCAATCTGCGAGCCTGAGCGCTGCCACTCGTGCGATGCAACCTCAGTCTCTATACTGTTAACTTGCCCTCTAATTCCATGCCAGTGAGCTTCAGACCTAGCCAAGGCTGACGGTCCTCCATACCTCTTGCTCGTAAAGCAAGTCCTCTCTCCTCGAATACCTCAATCTCATCACTCACAGCTGCACGATCCTTCTGGGCATCGTGATGTCATGAGTAAAACTCCAAACTCTCTCTACTGCGAACATCTACCTGGTAACTGACCCTCAAGTTGACCACCTCTAAGGCAGCCATCATCCTCCTCTTAGTATCTCAAACCCTAGTCTCCATAGTGTCTACAGAACTGCAATCGAACCTACGAGCCATAGTGGGTCCTGGCTGTCTCGCAGCAGCAGTAGCAGAACTCTCCCCAACCTCACACCCAGGTCTGGGAGCAGTAAGTAGTAGCCTCTTCCAAGGCGGTGTGTCAGCCTCGGGAATATCAGCTTTGCGGCTAGTGGATGGTGCAGGTAGTGGTATAGGTAACAATGGTGGGGTCCCTGATGGGAGTAGTAGATGGTGCTGCAGCTCTCATCTGAGCCATGGCTGCTCTAGTACGTGGGGGTCGGATAAGTGAGGGTAAAAAGGATGGTGGTGGTGGAGGTACAGAAGCAACCTCAGTAATATATGCCTCTATAGGTGCCTCATTCTCAGATGCCACAAAGTCCTCAGGGTGCTCAGGCTCAGGAATGTACACTGGTACATGATCCTCCAGCTCCATAAGATCCGGTACATACTCTAGAGAACGTGGTGCCTGCTCCAGTAACTGTCTGGCAGCCTCCTTGTAAGGATCCTCAGATGGGATACTCCATGATCGTGCCTCAGAGTGAACAGAAGTATAGGTAACTGCGGAATCAGCTGACATGACTACTGTGACCAGCAGAAATAACTTATATGAGTATATTATATAAGGCTCTTATTGTAATATACGTAATATATTATAACCACGTATATCAATTATGAATGCATCTAGTCCAACTAACTAATGCAACAACTAGTGTGTGTCCCGTAAAAACCCCTTTGTATGAATGCAATGTTTGAAAACGGTTATAGTCCAGCAAAAACATTTGACCTGGTTCTCTATAACCTTGGCTCTTAATACCAATCTGTAACACCCCCAAAATGGGTCGCAACGGAATAAGGATATCCAGGGCGTGTTACTTCTCAGATCAATAGCACAAGATATATAAGAACGACAAAAAGTCGTTTAAAATGATACATTGGATTTGATAAAAGACTTGTTACACAAAGCATGCAGCTTTACTTGTTCAGTGTTTGATATTACAAAGATTGACAATGCATTTCCCAAAACATATTACATCCAAATCTTTAGCGTGATAACCAAAAGTGTCACCCATGTATCCCTAGTACCTCGTACCTATTGACCACCTGAAAACATTGCTTTAAAATGTCAACAAAAATATTGGTGAATTCATAGGTTAGTAAATTATAATATGCAGGACCGCGAGACTTTCCCCGTGATAATGCAACAGATGCAGACATCACAAAATCCAATTACGTTTTCCTAAGCTCATGACACTGAAGCTCGACAATTATATTCGCAATAATAAATATTGCTATTCTGCCCGATCAGATGTTCAACCCTAAACATCTCAAATCCGACATGCTATAACGTTCGTTCCCGGTGATAGCTAATCACCCGAACGGGGCGGTCAATCTTAAATAAATCTATTCATAACATTCGCACTCACATAATGTAATTCACAACTACATCTATGCAATTGACAGTTCATGATAATAGGCTCAACTTGGGTTATCGCTACTTAGGCAAACACGTAATCAATATAAAATATACACTTGCGTCCAATTTATAAAACAAAGCATGTTTCCACCCCCAAAGTTATAAATTATTGAAATTATAAAAATGTGGGGCTATGAATTCACCTTGAGTTACTGATAATCCAAATATCACAGATAACGCGTCACGTAAATGATCGAATGCAACCTAAATGAACATAGGTCGTATAAGAACTAATCACTTTGATTAAATAACATCATATACAAGTCTATGTTAGTTACATTATACTATTATTCGGGCTATCATAATTTAAGAGGTCATGTAGTGACGTATGAGGAGCTAGGACACTTTAAATCGTAAATCCAACAACTCGTCGATACGCCACCCCGAAGAGGCCTCATTATGAAACTCCCTAGTAATATAGTACTTTGATAACCACATATAATTCTATATAACTTCATCACCGTCTAATCGTTTTCGTGAACTCATATTTATAAAGTAAAAACATTTATAAATACACCTTTAGCAAAAATGACCTAACTTTATCGTTTTAAGTCCGTTTCTCGCATTTCTTACGTCCACATTTTCGTATTAAGTTGAGTTATCAATAATAGACATTTTCATATTTTTAGTCCCCCAATGAAAAGTAATTTTTACTGTTCACACAAGTTATAAAGTTATTTTTATAGTTTTAGTTATCGTAAAACCCGTAAACGTCGTATTTTATTCGTTATAGCTCCGTTTTTAGCGATTCTTTCGAGCACGTTCTCGTAATTGAAAGTTCTATATATTTATGAGGTTTACAAAAATATATGTTTCTGTCATGAATAGTAACTTTTATAAAAATAGTTTTATAAAAGTATTTATTGTCGTAAACTCGCGTAATTCATAACTCCTTCGTTATTAATTGAAAAATTACGATTCTTATTATTTTGGAATCCTAAAAATATGTACAATATGTGAAAAATACTAAACTTTCTGTTTTAGAAGTATTTTATAACTTGCTTTTATAAAGTTTATTTTATAAACCGGTATTAACGTAAATCGTGTTTTTATCGTAACTTCTTCGTTATTAATCCGTTTTTCGAGTTTCTTACCTTTTTGGAATCGTCATGAGACGTATTATTTTTATAAAATGTCAAACCCACTGTTTGGATTTCGAATCCAAACAGCCCCCTTATGATACATATATATACTTATTTGTTTAACTTGTTTTATATACTTTTCAACTAAGTAAATTTCCACAAGTTCTTAATAACTCATAATATACTATGTTATACATATAGTAATGTCCTTAGGTCCATGATTTGTCTATTTGTCCAAGATAACAAGTTCATAACTTTTACATAAAATCATAAATTTCCTTAAGTAACTTTTATGTAAAAGTTTATACCTAAACATTTTCCACTTAAACCAACATGTTAACATACTTATATTTCCATTATATCATGATATTACCTATCACATAACATAAGAAAAAGTGTACAAAATGATCATCACAAGTAAAAACTCCTTTTACATGTTCAAAAGTCCTAAATGGTGATTCTTGCTATAAAGAACTAACATATGCATAAAAACTCATGAAATGAAAAGATAAAGGCTTTTAGATAACCTTATGATGAATGATGATGATGAGAAATACGTGCTAAACCCTTGTTTAGACTTTAAACCCAAGCTTGCACACTTGAAAACCCTAGTTTTCTTAGAAAACCCTAATCTTGCAAAACTTTCTTCAATACTTGTAAATGGTTAACCAAGGCTTGGAAACATCTTAGTATATCTTAGGAATGATGTGTGTATGTGTGTATGCTCTTAGAAAATCAAGGTATGGATTGTATAAAAAGGGGTGTTGATGTCGTGGCCTATATGGAGAGAAAATAGAAGATGGTTTTGATTTTTGGTAAAGTGTTGAAGTGTATGAGTTGCCTTTCTTACTACTTGCAAGTATATATAATATAAGAGATAGCCTAGTGTATAAATCAAAGATCATAATGACTAAGAGAGGGGGAGGGATGGCCGGCATGGGCTAAAAGTGTGACTAGTGGTCAAAACCACTAGTCATGCTTATAAGTCTTGCAACTCCATACTTGCACCTTGCCTAGTTATTAATACTTGTGTCCTTATGTCCCCTTTTGTGTAGATTATCCCATGAATTCAAGGATGGAAATGACTAGCTTATTTATCTTGATAAGTAAAGAAAATGAAAGTATACTTGCACTTTTTATAAGTTGTAGCTTTTATTTGGAATGTATACTTTGCAAATTGTATAAGTCTTGCTTATTTCTTGTATATGGGGCGTCCCATATGATATAACCATGGATAAGTTTTATAAACTTTGGTTATTGAAATTAAAAATATGCATTTGTTGAAGCGTAGATTAATTAACGTGGTTCCGGGTATGCCTAAACGCATTTGATCACGAAACGTATACACTTTACGTATCCGATAAAAATAAAATGAACAAAGACCATAATTATTCTCAAAATAATTATTTAATACTTGATTGATGTAAACGCTTAATTTTTTGGGGCCCGTTTACATTGAACGCTAATTTTTTTAGCGTACGCGATTTAACTTAACGTTTATGATTTAACGCAAACGCGTACAATACAAAAGATAAATAGTAGATTTATCGACGTCGTCAATGACTTGAACACACGGGGTGTTGTAGACTTCCCCCTTAAACGAGCCTTGTCCTCAAGGCTTACGATGCAACACTTGATGACGGTGCGGTCTTGGTGAAGAGGTGTGGGTACTTCTTCTTGAATTGGTCTTCACATTCCCACGTGAACTCAGGACCTCTCTTGGTGTTCCATCAAACCTTGATTAATGAAATGCGGCTTCGCTTCAACCATTTAACTTCACGGTCCAAGATCTCAACGGGTTCCTTAACAAACTGAAGTTTGTCATCAAAATGAAGTCTATCCAATGGAACGGCTAACGGTTCGTCGGCATTGCACTTTTCAAATTTGACACATGAAACGTATTGTGAACCCTGCTTAGCTCCTTCGGAAGTTCAAGCTTGTAGGCAACGGATCCAATCCTTTCTAACACCTTAAAGGGTCCAACATATCTGGGGTTTAACTTCCCCCGTTTGCCAAAACGTACGACCCCTTTCCAAGGCGAAACTTTAAGCATAACTTTATCCCTGACTTGGAATTCCATCAGTTTACACTTCAGATCGACGTAACTCTTTTGTCGATCATGAGTGGCTTGCATCCTTTACTTGATTTGGACAATTCTCTCAGTTGTCTCTTGAATTAGTTTTGGACCAAGGATTTGAGCTTCTCCAACTTCGGTCCAACAAATAGGTGAACGACACTCTCGACTATAAAATGCTTCGAATGGTGCGGCCTTGATGCTAGCGTGATAGCTATTGTTATATGATAACTCGACCAACGGCAAATGGTTAACCCAACCTTTTCCAAAGTCGATCACGCAATCACGTAGCATATCCTTGAGAGTTTTGATGGTTCTCTTGATTTGCCCGTCTGTTTGTGGATGGTACGCAGTACTCATATCCAAGTTAGTACCTAAAGCATTCTGAAGTGACCTCCAGAAGTTGGATGTGAACCTTGGGTCGCGATCACAAATGATTGAAACAGGTATTCTATGCCTTGTGACAACCTCCTTTAGGTATATTCTTGCAAGTTTATCCATAGGATCAGTCTCTCTTATTGGTGTGCCAATCGCAGTCTTGTATCTTGGGTTATACCAACAATCCTGATGGCCTTTCATATTCGGCCTTGACTTTAGCACATGTCAAACACCTGCTAACATAGGTGGCGATGTCGGCTTTCATATTGGGCCACCAATATAGCTTCTTCATATCTTGGTACATCTTATCGGAACCCGAATGTATAGAGTATTTTGATTTGTGGGACTCGTGCATGATCACAGTCCGTAAATCGCCATAACAGTGTAGCCAACTCCTGCCATTGAGGCATAGAGTTCCATCCGCACGAGGTTCCAACTTTTCCGTCCTGATTGCCTCTGGATTTTTAGCGTTTTCAACCAACATTCCTCCAACATCTTCATTCTTGATGTTCTCTAGTTTTCGTGCTTCAGTCTGAGCATTCAAGATTTGTTTGGGAAGGTCCAAACTAATAGTCATAACTAAGGCCCGAACTCTTAACGGTGGTTCTCGTTCTTTCCTGCTCAAAGCATCCGCAACAACGTTTGCCTTTCCCTGGTGATATCGAATCTCACAATCGTAATCACTGAGCAACTCCAACCAACGACGTTGCCTCATGTTCAACTCTTTCTGATTA